>JAOWBW010001860.1:0-176536 GCA_026119855.1 Campanula takesimana | reverse complement strand
ATAAAGGGGACCTGCTTAAATGTCTATATTTCAGGTTCTTGTTTCATGGCTGGATCTTCAAAAGTTAGAAATTATGAATGGATTCTCGATAGTGGGTGTTCAAAGACACATGACTGGAGATGAATCCTTATTAGAAGATGTCCATGAAGAAAGAGGTCCCTCCGTAACATTTGGCGATAATAACAAAGGTCAAGTTGTAGCATATGGAAAGCTCAAGAAAGACAAAGTGTGCATTGAAAGAGTCTCACTCGTGGAAGGGCTCAAGCACAACTTATTATCCATATCTCAATTCTGCGACAAAGGATTAGAATGCCATTTTACTTCAACGCAATGTCTTATCAAGAATGGCAAAACTGGAGCTATCTTACTCACGGGATATCGTAAGACAAATATTTATATTATTGATTTTCATAGTATGAACTCTAGTACTAATCTTTGTTTTGTAGCAAAAAGTGTGAACGAAAATAGTTGGCTGTGGCACAAGCGCTTAAGTCACTTGAACTTCAAGTATCTATCTAAACTCAGCAGGAATAATCTTGTCAAAGGACTTCCCAAAGTTGCTGATCATCATGACAAAAAGTGCGCCGCATGTCAACTTGGCAAACAACCGAAGCAGTCATTTTCAAGCAAGTCAAATCCTTCAACTACAAGATGTTTGCAACTGCTTCACATTGATCTATTTGGACCAGTTTCCACCGCAAGCATTCGTAGAAACAAGTATACTCTAGTTGTGGTGGATGATTATTCAAGATATACATGGGTAGAGATGATGATTACAAAAGATGATTGTTATGATATTCTCACTACCTTATTTCGACTGCTCCAAACCCAAAAGAAGATGACATCGTTAGTGTTCGATCCGACAATGGAACAGAATTCAAAAATAACGGTGTTGCTCGATATTGTGAAGATCATGGGATAGATCACAACTTTTCAACCGCCGGAGTTCCTCAACAAAATGGCGTCGTTGAACGAAAGAATAGAACGTTGATTGAAGCGGGAAAGACGATGATAGCTGAAGCTAAATTGCCTAAGTACTTTTGGGAAGAAGCTATCAACACTGCATGTTTTACTCAAAATCGTTCCCTCATCAACAAACTTCACAACAAGACGCCGTATGAACTTTGGCGTGGTAGAACTCCCAACATTGCATTCTTCAAGATCTTTGGTTGCAAATGCTATATCCTCTACAACGGAAACGAACATAGAGGTAAATTCGATGCCAAAGCCGACGAAGGTATTTTTGTTGGGTATGCCAAACACTCTAAAGCTTTTCGTGTTTTCAATAGAACTACATTAGTGATAGTTGAATCTGTACATGTTACTTTGATGAACATTCTCTCCTTGAGCCACATTTGGCTCCAAATGTTGCTGATGATTCTATTGAGTTAAATGATACAGGTGCTCCTATTTACGTTGCGCCCACTCAAGGTCAGAATCTATCAACACAAGGAAATCCATCTACATCAAATGCGCCTAATTCAATGTATTATGCGCCTGGTGAATCCTCTATTGCGCCTCACTCAAATGATGCGCCTCATGATTCCTCTTACGCGCCTATTTCTACTGCTGCATCTGGTGTAAACCCAAATTTCAATTCTGAGCCAGTTCAACCCCCAAATTTCAATGACTTTGAATCTGGTGAAGAGGTACCAATTGAAGATCTTCAAGTTTCTACGACTCAACCTAACTTACCTCCTGAAATTCGTGAAGTTAGAGGTCACCCAATTGCTAATATCATCGGTGATTTACAAGTTGGTGTTCGTACAAGGAGAGCTACAAACTTTGATGCTTACACTGCTTTTATCTCTCAAATTGAACCGAAGAAGGCTGATGAAGCACTCCAAGATCCTAATTGGGTTATTGCAATGCAAGAAGAACTCAATCAATTTGAACGATGTAAGGTTTGGACTCTTGTTCCAAGACCAAATGATCAAGGAGTGATTGGTACGAAATGGGTGTTCAGGAACAAGATGGATGAGAATGGAACCATCACGAGAAACAAAGCAAGATTGGTTGCACAAGGCTATAGGCAAGAAGAAGGAATTGATTACGATGAAACTTTTGCGCCCGTAGCAAGACTTGAAGCTATCAGATTATTTCTAGCTTACGCCGCTCACAAGAACTTCAAGTTATATCAAATGGATGTGAAGAGCGCGTTTCTAAATGGTGAACTCCAAGAACAAGTCTATGTTGCTCAACCACCTGGGTTTGAAGATTCACAATTTCCAAATCATGTGTACAAACTCCAGAAAGCTTTGTATGGACTCAAACAAGCACCAAGAGCATGGTATGATACACTATCCAAGTTTCTCATCGAAAAAGGCTTCACTCGCGGTAAAATCGATACAACTCTTTTCATTGCCAAACATAATGGTCATAAATTACTTGTTCAAATTTATGTTGATGATATTATATTTGGTTCTACTAATGAATTGTTGTGCAAGCGTTTTGAGAAACTAATGAAGAGCAAGTTTGAAATGAGCATGATGGGAGAACTCACATTCTTCCTCGGGCTTCAAATCAAGCAAATGAGTGAAGGCATTTTTATCAACCAATCCAAATACACAAAGGACTTAATCAAGAAGTTTGGACTTGAGAACGCTAAATCATACGATACTCCAATGGCCACCGGCAACAAACTCGACAAAGATCTAAAAGGTAAACGTGTTGATCAAACGCTCTATCGAGGTATGATTGGCTCACTCCTTTATCTTACTGCTAGCAGGCCCGATATTATGTTTAGTGTTTGTGTTTGTGCTCGTTATCAATCCGACCCTAGAGAAGCACACTTAATTGCTGTGAAACGTATTATAAGATATCTCTCTGGCACTGTTAACCTTGGACTTTGGTACACCAAAGATTCGAACTTTAAACTTGTAGGTTACTCAGATGCGGATTATGCAGCGTGCACAATTGATAGGAAAAGCACAAGTGGCACTTGTCATTTCCTCGGATATAGACTTGTGTCATGGGCGAGTAAGAAACAAGCTTCAGTATCTGTCTCAACAACCGAAGCCGAATATATCGCTGCGGGAAGTTGTTGTTGTCAAATACTCTGGATGAAGCAGCAATTGGTGGACTATGATATCATCGAAGAAAATTGTCCCATCTACTGCGACAATACATCAACAATTGCGGTTTCTGAAAATCCTGTCATGCACTCAAAGACCAAGCACATCGACATCAAATATCACTTCCTCAAAGACCACGTGGAAAAAGGCAATATTCATTTGGAACACGTGGGAACCGACTATCAAATCGCCGACATTCTAACTAAAGCACTTGACGCGAAACGGTTCATGTTTTGAGAGGTGAAATGGGTATGCTTGAACTCAACTAAATTCAATATAGTTTTGTCAATACTAATGATTTTATGTTGTGTTGAGTTATGAGTATATTAGGTACAAATGATTAAATCAATTTTTCAAAAGTTTCAAGGAAATTATGCGCCATCTATGCGCCTTACTAACTGCGCGCCCATCTCTCGTTTTCTGCGCGCACAATATCTGCGCGCCTATCAATTCATGCACGCGCTCAACCATCTTTGCGCGCCTTGATGTGTAATGCGCCTTGATGAATAATGCGCCTAGATGAGTATGCGCCTTGCTGAAGTAATGCGCCTCTTCATGCGCGCATTAACTATTGCGGCTCAATCATTTCTCAAAATTCAATTTCAATGATTGAACGTAATAAATACACAAGTACCAGGTATGTTCATTCTGTTCATTTATTATAGGAATCTATGTCTTTTGACATTCCTTTAATTGTTCAAGGGTACTTGTGCAATTAAAAATTTTCCCTCGTTTTACGCTTTTCGAAAAATTTTATTTTCTGGGATATATTTCTTGCACCCCAAACTTACACCAAAATAGATGTTTTTGGTGTTTGTGCAAAAATTAGTCAAAATTGCTCATACACTTAAAGGGAAAGTGGAGCAGTTTTTCAAAACCTAAATGTCACATCATGACACTTTGTGTCATTCAGCATTTAATGCACCTATCATGATGAGCCGCCATTTCAAATCCCTCATAAATGCCATCCCTTCAATTTCTCATCTTTTTAAATTTTTGACTGTGTTTTTGCTTTATCAGTGCAAATTTTAAACCTAAACCTATAAAAACACATCATCACCTTCCTCTCTTCTCACCTACTCTATTTCTCTCTCTCTCCCCGTCTCACTCCCTCTCTCCCAGACTCGCCTCCTTCTCTTCATCTTCATTTTTCTTCTTCATTTTACATTCATATATATAAGTTTATGGGTCCTAAGAAAGCATCAACATCTACACAAGACGATATGGTATGAATTCTCAACCTTTAATCTCCTTATATTTCTGTTTTTTTTCGTCATTTTCAGTGATGTTTTTCGTTTTTTTTTAAAACCCGGATTCATTTTCTTTGATTTCTCTTGATTCGATGATCCGTTTTCTATATCGTTTGTTGGGTTGTGTTCTATTCTTGATTTCGAATCTTTTAAAACCAACATTTTAACGATCAATGCTCTGTTAGTTACAAATCTGAGTTTTTGTTTTCAAAATTTTTCAAAATTTTCGGGCATTCTTTTGATCATTGTGCTTTCATTATTGATTTGTTCTTATTTTTGTTTGCATATTTAGATTCCTTGTCGTCATGCGGTCATTTTGATATATTATTTGTCTAGTTTGGTGAAGTTTCATGATTTTCGTGTTCTTGGTGTTCTTCGAGCATTCAAGGGTCGTTCTTCGTGTTCTTCGTCATTTATGCATGTTTTGGTCTCTAAAAATTTTCTAACTTGTTTTCGAAAATTTGAATTTTTTGATTTTCATTTCTTTCATTTGAATGCTTGTTGTTTGTTTTTCTTTCTAAGTAAAAATTTTCACGTCATGCGCTTATGTACTTCTTTATGCGCCTATTTTTTATGCGCCTGAATGATTTATGCGCCTCTACTTGTATATGCGCTTAAATCATTCTGCGCCTAAAAACCTTATGCGCCTAACTTCGTACTTAGTCAAATTTCGTTGTTTTAATTTTTCCTTAGTATTCACATAGAACCATATTATGCGCCTTGTAACTCTATGCGCCTTCAATATTTTATGCGCCTAATTCAATCATGCGCCTTGATTCTCTATAATTTTGTGCGCCTGTTTCAATTATGCGCCTATATATTTCATGCGCCAATGTTACTTTGATCATTTTATGTTTCTATGCGCCTATATCACTTCTCACATCAATCATTTTTTCAGGACCTTGCAAATTTCAAACTTGAAGAAACTCTTGATCTATTGGAGTTATCTGGTGAAGTGATGGGAAGAGAAATAATAGAGACTCTGCGCGTCGCTGGTCTGCTCCCTTTATTCATCATGGACCAAGATTTCTTCTCTGCGCTCCTCGTGGATGAGTTCTTCTCCACTGCTGTTCTAGTGGAAATTGACGTAAATGGGCGCACTCACTACCGGATTGAGGCGCGCGTTCAAAATGTTGACGTCCATATTTCATCATCTGTGATTCGACACTTGCTCGGTTTTCCATCTACCGGTGAAGATCGCATTATTGGGCGCCCGATGACTTACTCAATTGATGATCAGAACAAGATGGCTGCCTCACTTCTAAATATTCCCACGCTTCAAAACAATATCAAAAACACCGAAATTCGAGATGGTGGAGAACTCTTGACTCACATCGCTCACTTGGTGGGAACTTCAATAGTGTTCAAAACTGGGAACGTAAACCGATTCACGGTTGAACAATGGGAATACACAGCTGCTATCATGGCCAAGGAGAAGCTTCACTGGCCTCATATTCTGTTCAAGACTCTGCGTGAGCAAATTGATAAATTTGTGAAGAACAAAAGTGATGGAAAGACCCGATTCCGCTCACACTGCCTTATTCTCACAAAACTTTTTCTAACTTACCCTGAGTTAGTTAAGTTTTTGAATGAGAATCCGGAGTACAAGATCAACGATGTTCCAATGTTTGGTAAAGCTAGTTTGGACCTCAAGAAGCGCAGGAAGAAGCCCACAAAGCGCGCAAAAGGAATCCAAATCAAGACTGTTGAAGGCTTAGTAGATGAAGACACAGAGTCCGATGATGCGCCAGTCCTTAAAAGCGCACCATTATTAAAGAGCGCAGTAAAAGCAAGCGCTAGACAAAGCGCAGATCCAGTGCCAGGCGCAGATAAAAGCAAAGGCAAACGGGTAGTTGTCGACCCTACTCCTGCGCCTGTCAAACGCACTAGATTTGAAACTGATGATGAGCGAGATCTGAGGCTAGCGCAAGAAGCCAGCAGGCTTGAGGCTCAACGAAAAAGAGATGAAGACTTTCTAGCCAAACAAGCTGCTGAGTCAGAAAAGTTAGAGCGCATGAAAGGCGCCGGATCAAGCGCAGATATTGAGAAAGGGCCTTCTGTTTCCGCGCCTTCCCAGCGCGCTCCTTCTCAACGCGCCCCCACTCCTCGTGCGCCCTCATTCAAATTTCAACCTTCCAATATGTCAAGGGCACAACTCCTCTCTGATTTCTTCGGCGATGACATTTCAGACATTGAGGAACCCGTTCAGGGGGAGCAAGAGACCATCCCTCAGCGCACTCCTTCTCCAGTTGCGCCTCCACCTGGACCAGATCCGATCTCAACAGAAACTTTTGATGTTGAAACAGTTGTTGTTGAAACTGTTGAAATTGAAACTGAAGATGAATTTGAGTCTCCTACCCATTCACCTCCTCCTGCGCCTCCATCTCCTTCTGCGCCCCTTCAAGATTCTGCGCCCCTTCAAGATGATGCGCCACTCTCTACCCCTGCGCCTCCTCCGTCTGCTCCTGATTTGAGCGAGGTACTTTCCATTCTTCATTCTTTACAGCAGGGGCAAGCCAATTTAGAGCAAGGACAGGCGCATATAAAGTCTCAATTTGAGCTTCTTACTTCCTTACTCACTGATCAATCTGAAGAGATTGCTGCCATTAAGGGGGAGATGAACTCTCTCAAGGCCAAACTTTCTGCTCCTTCTCCTCCTCCGGCGCAGACTCAGGTTCAAGCTCATACTGACCAGGCGCAAACCACCGCTTCTGCGCCTACGTTCATACCTCAATCTGCTGCGTCTCAATCAAATATGAATGTGCTTGTATCTAAGTTGGATGTCCTGAAAGAGTTGGTCGTCACTCATTTCACTGCTGCTCACTCAAGCTCTGACAGACGCGCTGAACATATTTCTTCAGATATTATCACGGCTCAAAATGCCATTGAAGCTCACATTCAAATCTTGGAAGAAAACATTTCACAGCAGCAGCAGATCACTCAGCGTTCCATTGATGAATACCAAAACATCAATGTGAATCACTTGAGTTATATTAGAGACGGTATTACTGCTACTCACTCCAGTGTCACGGACACTCAAGGGTTAGCGAACCGTAGTCATCAGCTCGCAAAGCAAATTCAGCGTTCTGTTTCAGAGATCGTTGAAGGATTGAAGGAAGATGATGCGCCTCCCAACCCTTAGCTTCTATTATTTTTTTTGTAAATTTTTAGAATCTTTTGTAATAGAACAATCTCTTTTGTGATAGTGATTTTGTGCTTACTTGTTTTAGCATCTTTTGTTTTTGTTCTATTCAAAACTTGTAACTTGTAACTTGTAACTCTTACACCCCAAGTTTTAATGAGAACAATGCATCACTCATTATCAAACCTTGTTCACTCAAACTCCTTGTTTGTAGAACAATGAATATTGTTTAAATTCATAATGCATCATATTGAATTGTTTCATACTTTCATGCATTAAGTTTAAACTTGGTTTAAACACATTTCAAAACTAAAAATCATATATCATCTTGAATGTGTTAAACTGTTGTTTCTATCTTTCCATATGTAACTCTTTATTCTTATTGGAATAGATTAGGAATCTATATTTTGGACTAGTGTGTACATTAACTTGAGACATGAATTACCAATTTCATTCATTTGGACATGTTTTTATCAAGTATAATGTTTGTCCTTGATATAGTAGGTAATGGCATCAATCAAATAGGGGGAGATTGTTGGGTATGCCCACATATATCTCAGTTTTAATGTATTAGGATTTATTAGATTTGATTGATCCATCACCTAAGTTTTATTTCATGGACTTTAGACCCACATGTAAGAAGTATTTATACTTCATTTTTTAGGTTGTCCATTGTTATAGAATAGGCTTAGAAATAGGGCAAGAAGATCAAGTTTCAAGAAAAATCACTCAGTGAGTTTGAGCCGCGCTTATGCGCCTCCTGCGCCACGCGCCATGCGCCTCTTCACTCGCGCCTTGCGCCATTTAGAGCGCGCGCATAAGGATTTCTTCATAAGCTTACGCGCCTCTGCGCCCCTTGTTTTAAGCGCACGCTTACTGTGCGCCTATTGGCTAAATGCGCCTCTTGGCTCAAACGCGCCTCAAAGTGTTTATTCAAACACTCAGTGATTTATTGAAGACTCGAAGACTTGAAAAGAATTCAAAATTACGCCAATGATCCAACGGTGGATAAAAGATGCATATGCGCCTAATCTGTTGACACGTGTCCATAACGGTCACATTTATGTTGAGTGTCAAAATGGCCATAAAATATGCATGCTCCAATCAACGAACGACAGCTCATCTTATCCACAAGGATTTCCAAACGGCTAGTTTTTTGAAGTTCACTATAAATACCCCATAACTTCAACATTTTGAAGTTGCTGAGTTTTGCTAAGAATTTCAAGAATTTCTCTCTCAAAGCATTTGTTGAAGATTTGAAGATTGCCTTCGTTTTTCCAGATTTCTCAAGAACATCTTCATACCTTCATCCTTAGCCCAGATCTTCAAAGCCTTAACACTTTAGTTTCTTGTGCTCTCCATCTCAAAGATCTAAAGAGCCTTGATTCTAAGAACACACACGCACCTCTTTAAGATTAATCATTTAGATTCATCTTTTAGAGATACACCGGTTATTGTTTTGGATTTGTTCTTTCATAGTAATAGATCTTGAGTTAGTGTATAAGCTCAAACATTGTAATTTGTAACACTCACTCATTATATAAGATCTCGATTAGAAATCCAAGACTAACCATCTTGGTAGAGGACGTAGATCTTTCATTGATCGAACCTCTCCAAATAGCTTGTGTTATTATCTTGTCATTTCTTTCAAGTTATTATTTTCACTCACTATTTGCTTGTTTACTCATTGTAGATTGATTGAACTGAATTGTGTTGTGTTTGTTTTATCATTTGCCTTAGTTCCTTATTTCACTCACTTTGAGCCAAAATACTTAGTGTGTGTGTTGCGCTCCCTTTATCACTTTGCGCCTACTTTCATTACTAAATTCCGCTGTGCATTTCACTCACTCACTTAGGCGCATTTCATAACGCTTACTTGATAAAGTGCGCATTCGCAATTGAGTTTTTCAAGGGTACGAAAAGAATTTTAAAACAGCTATTCACCCCCCCCTCTAGCTATTTTTCATACCCTTGTTGCCCTTTGGGACCAACAATATCCCGCCTCTGCCTCACCAATAGTCATGCTTCCTTATGTAAGTCAACCCTCTCTATAGAGCCAAGTTGACCATGTCCTACCTCTGCCTCGCTAAGAGTCATGCTTCCTTGTGTAAGCCAACCCTCTCCATAGAGCCAAGTTGACCATGTCCCGCCTCTAACCCCGAGAGTCACGCTTCCTTGACCATGTCCCGCCTCTGACCTTGAGAGTCACGCTTCCTTATGTAAGTCAACCCTCTCTATAGAGCCAAGTTGACCATGTCCCGCCTCTGCCTCGCCAAGAGTCATGCTTCCTTATGTAAGTCAACCCTCTCCATAGAGCCAAGTTGACCATGTCCCACCTCTGACCCCGAGAGTCATGCTTCCTTATGTAAGTCAACCCTCTCCATAGAGCCAAGTTGACCATGTCCCGCCTCTGCCTCGCCAAGAGTCATGCTTCCTTATATAAGTCAACCCTTTCCATAGAGCCAAGTTGACCATGTCCTGCCTCTGACCCCGAGAGTCACGCTTTCTTGACCATGTCCTACCTCTTACCCCGAGAGTCACGCTTCCTTGTGTAAGTCAACCCTCTCCATAGAGCCAAGTTGACTATGTCCCGCCTCTGTCTTGCCAAGAGTCATGCTTCCTTATGTAAGTCAACCCTCTCCATAGATACAAGTTGACCATGTCCCGCCTCTGACCCCGAGAGTCACGCTTCCTTGTGTAAGTCAACCCTCTCCATAGAGCCAAGTTGACTATGTCCTGCCTCTGCCTCACCAAGAGTCGTGCTTCCTTATGTAAGTCAACCCTCTCCATAGAGCCAAGTTGACCATGTCCCGTCTCTAACCTCGAGAGTCACGCTTCCTTATGTAAGCCAACCCTCTCCATAAAGCCAAGTTGACCATGTCCCGCCTCTGACCCCGAGAGTCACGCTTCCTTGTGTAAGTCAACCCTCTCCATAGAGCCAAGTTGACTATGTCCCGCCTCTAAACTTGCCAAGAGTCATGCTCATCCCCCTAGGAAATAATTACAGATATCCGCCTAGCCCTTAGGTTTGGATAGCGTTAAAACTACTCTCCCCGAACTACGTTAGGCTTGATTCCCCGCAAATGGGATACGTAGGAATCCTTTACCCCTAGGTCCAGCCATACAAACCAAAATCGGTCAGGGCCGTCTTCCCGTCAGATTGGGATGCTTATTTTATCGACAACCCCGCTTTCCTAAAGCGATGCTGGCAAGGGGCTATGTAAGTACCCCAATATGAAACCAACCAACTTTAGAGGAATTCTTAGCACCATTCAGGGATAAACTGATAGGCTAGGACCTTACTAGGATAAACTAAATATTCCAGGATTGCTCTGGAATTAAAATTGGAAAAATCTAGAAGCTCGCCAAGCTGAGTCGTATGGATGATTTGGGTACTAGAAAGGCCTAGCCGTACGGCTAGTTTAGGCACCCTCAGTCCTTATAAATTGAGACCCTTGCTGATCATTCCAGGGGGGAGAAATAGTGATAAAAGAGTGGAAACTCTGCAGAATCAAAAACTGAGAGAAAACCACCATATAAATTGAGTGAAAAGAGAGGAAGATAGGAAAGAACCCCACCATAGGTGAAGCCTCCTTCTCCCCATCTTCTCTCCATCTCAAAATTCTTTTTATTTCTTGATTAGCTTGTTTATGTTCTTGTATTGCTCTTTATTTTACCTTACAAGCCTTGTCCATTCAAGCACTTTTACATTCTTGCAAGACTTGTCCATTCAAGCACATATATTTCTACATATATATACATATTGTGATCCAAATCATGAAATGACTCAAGGTGCCCTCCATCTTGGTATGAGAAGTGGTTAAAACCTAGGATGATTATGATTTGTTAATTCCTTGTTATAAAAAAGCTTAAGGATCCATTTATATGGTGAAAAAATATATATATTTATGTTCATATTATATGATCTTGGCCATTATGATCATGTTTGGGGATAAAGTCTTAATCTTTATCATCCCCATTTTTGATTTAGCCTAAAATCCCCAAGTTTGGGTCATAAAGATTCAATCTTTATGTTATATTTTTGTCCCTAAAGGATTAATCTTCCATGAAAGGGCCATTTTGATGGTAAAGTTCCAATCTTTACTCATCAAATGGTCACTTTGGTTCAAAAGGGCATGTTTGCCACCTTTCTTGATATTTCTCCAATGATTGCCTTGATCACCCTTAAATCCATGTTTTGAGGTTCATTTGATGATCAAAGAGCATAGGAATGAGTTTATTTATGTATTTTTGTTTAAAACACAAACTGGAATCAAAACAGTTTAGTCCAGTTCCTGCAGAGTGCTCTGTTTCTGCCTGGAACTGGACTGTTTCTTGATAAACTGTCAAAATCCCTAGGAAGACTTCCCTCATCCGTACGAATGGTTTTGTTAGAGGGATGATTCTTCTTCTTTCGCCTTGTTTTAATGGAATCTATACAAATAAGCCCCTGTTTTCAGTTAAAAATCAATAACCAGTTAAAACTACAATTTTCCGTTAAAAACATACACACACACATGCACTTTTCGTTAACAAACATAAGGGAGACTCGGCTTTGTCCGAGGCGACTTGGGTGACGTCAAACTCTTCCCAAGTCATAACGTGACCTCTGAACTCATTAATCTCTAACCATTTTCATTTGTTGGGTTAAAAGTTAACAAATGTGGCGACTCCGTTAAATATGTTTAGTTCCCGTGTTTGGATTTTCTTATTTGAGCGAACTCGTTTCGCCCCGAGGGGGAGGATCCTTACAGTACCGGCCATTACAGCAACCTTTTTTAGTCTCTTGGTCACGGGATCACGGATGTAAACTACCGGAGCGATTGTGTTGGGAGTGTGGAGCTACCTTGCTGATCGGACGGACCTAGAGTGCAAAAACTGTGTCAAATCCAGGCTGGGGTCCCAACATGTCGGCTTTTATGATGTAGGGTTGACCAAACACGGCAGAATCACAGAAAAGGGAGGATGTCTCGTACGAGACATAGATGTCTCGTACAAGGCATCCAGCCTAACAGTCAGATTTGCAGATTTTAATCCTATTGGTCGGACGGAATGTAATCCATTTTAAGAGGTTACTATCTAGTTCATCCTGGAACAGTGGATTCTGTCACCCTAGAATATGACCCCCTTGTTTTTCACCTGTATTGGACTCTCCCAAACGGACAATTCGGGCAAAGGTCCCATATTCTCATCGGAATCCACCATTCAATTTAACTAAACCTAAGTGATTCCATAGTTGTTTTTCACTTTGTTAAACAACGCCGTTTATGCAATCAAACCTTATGAATTCCTGTTTCGGGACAACCGAAAGGGACATTATCGAACGCAGGATCTTAATGGTGAGAGAGACTAGACTCGAATCCTCATAGAAAAATTCTCATCTCATCATCTCAACCCTTTGTCTAACAATTTATACCGAAGGGACAATCGTTAAGAATTCATGAAGGGAGGATTATAGATTGTAGAAAATGCGTTATCTTGGGCAAATATTAAAACAACCCTAAGAATCGAACCGACCGGTCTCAAGGAGTGTCTTATTAGCTAGTATGTATGCATAAGGTTGATGCAAGGCTTACGGCTAAGGCTCCCCATGAACAAAGTCTAGGAGCGTGTCACGGAGTGGGTACACCATCTTTGGAGAGACCGGCGAGGGCTATTCATTAGAATGGGGGTGCTGACCGACATCCGTCCTTTGATTGGGACCCGGGTTTATAAGGTATGTAGTGCAATTATTCTACATGCGTGCACGTGTGTGAGAGTCAAGATCTAGGTGACAAAAAGAAAATAAGAAGTTTTTTTTTTTAAAGTAAAACAAAAACATGTAATGGCCGGGCCAAGTGGCTGCCTACGTTTCCCTCTTGTGGAGGAACTCAGGCCGTCGTAGTTCACACATAAAGCAAACGAAAGTAAAGCAAGTAATAAAATCAAATACTCTTGCAAAACAAAGGTTAGCTTTACAATATATGGGGAGTTTCTTCATCGCTAGGAAGGTCCTAAAACTAAGAAACAGAGGGGGAAGCAGATCTGAAACCCTGTGTACGTGTTTGAACCGAGCAAAACTCCTTTTTCAAACCGGAGAATCAGATCAGCCGGACAGAACTGGGATGTCTCATACGAGACAACTGATCCCTCGTACGAGGCATCTTAGTCTGGGAACAGATTATAGTACAAAATGCAGAATTTTAAGAATAACGACGATGATTTCAACATAAGTCTAACCCTCTTATGATAATCGTCCCCAGTGGAGTCGCCACTGTTTGCGCGCGGGTTTCATGACCTTGTTGGTTCGTTGTCGTTCCTCGCTTTACCTTTTTGATCTTGAGAGTCGCCACCATGTTTAACGGACACGGACCGTGAGATTCTTGAGTTCGGGGGTTAAGTTATAGATTGGGAAGGTCAAGGAGCACCCAATCCACCCGATCTAGGATCGGTCTTGCTTACGAAATCATCATCATCATTATTAATATTAAGCATTCATGTACAAAAAAAAGAAAACAAACAAATAAATAGTTTCTTATTTATTTGGGATGTCGGATCATGTGCTTCGAGACCATCTCCATGGATTGGAGAGGCTCTAGGCTAATCCTTTGATGGAATCACACTACTTCAAAGACAAAGAAGAGGATGAGAAGGTAGAAAACAAAGAGTTTTACCTAAGCATTCTTCGAGAATCCTATGGATGGCCTTGACTAAAGGCCTTGAAGATCCAATGAACTTGTCTTGAATGGTGTTGTGAAGTCTTGAATTTCGTGGGTGAGGATGAGAGGCTAATTATGAGGACCTCTTTGATCAGATTTGGAGTGGTTTTGGGTGAATGACCATTCTAGAGGTTTTTCGGTTCAAGAACCTCTTTGTTTATAAGAGTTCTTGACCTAGGGTTTTAGCCAAGAAGGTAAGTTTGGATAGGAATCAAGGACCTGATCTCCAAAGAGGTATTTTTGGACTCTGGGATCGCACATTAGGTTTTTCCCGGATTGCTTGAGTGTTTGCCAAGAAACAGGGTTAAGATCAACAAGGAAACTGACCTAAAACCCGACTGTCAAGGGGGATATCTCATACGAGACATCAATGTCTCGTACGAGACATCTCAGTGCTGGAATTCAATTTTTACCCTCTGCAGTAGTTTTAATGTTCATTTTGGCCCCTGACTAACGGATTCATTTAGAAACTTAAGGAAACATGTCCAACTTAACGAGTTTCGACCCAAATCAAAGGCGAGATACAGAAGTAGTGTGACTATGAATGAATGTCCAAAATGGGGTGTCTACAAAACTGCAACTTTTACAAGCTTACTAGTTACTACAATCTACAAGCTTCACGCCAATGCAACAACATGGAAAGAACAAATAAAGTGCCATTACTAACAGTGTATCATCAAGATAGCAAAAAAACTGTTGCACCAAGCACGAGTCACACTGTTGGTAGTGGTGCCCTAGGCACGTTTAATAAACGTTGTAATTGTTATCATTTATTTCATATCAATAAAGAGATGTTTTGATTATTATTGTTGTTCATGTTTACTTATAATAATCTCCGTCCCTAGTACTTGTTAAGCACTAGTATAAAGGCTAAATGATCATGGGATGGTCATGTTAGATTTATGGGTACTTGTTTGGAACAAGGTACTGGACATGACCCGCTGTATGAGATTTATGTCATGGTCTATGTCGTACATATATCTCATATTAGTTATGCCATTTGAATCCTTAGACATGAAGTTATTATAGTCTTCCACTTGATGAACATTATGTTTGACATATTCAAACGCTACCTTTAACCGGGTAGTTATAAAGGGTATGATTGGCATAATCGGATTCACGTAGGGAAGAGTAATAAGCTAAATGGATTTGTCCTTCTTCGGAGAGATGTCAAGCTTAGGCCTCTCGTAGGAATGATGTTGATGAAAATGTTCGGCCGGACTCAAATGAATTGATTAGATCAATGTCATTTGGATTATCAACATATTCGGAATCGAGAAAGTATTGAACAAAACAAGTTGACTTGTTGACCATGGCTTGTGTTCAATGACATCGTGGACAAAGGGATTGTGACATGTTCTAAAGGAATGCGAACTTGTATCTAGTTATACTATTTGGGTAGGTATGACGGTTTGCCAGAACCTAATCATATCTTATGGTTTCATGTTTGAACCCATTGCCAACTTAGTGTAATCCTAGAGGGTCACATACAATAGAACGAATCTTAAATAAGGACTATATCGGAATATTGAGTCGAAGGACTTTGAGAAATCTGGGGCAGGTGTGCGACCGCATAAAAGGGTTTGGGCAGCCGCACAACTTGTCTCAAAAAGTACCAGAAACCTTCCAGATAGATGTACGACCGCACAAGTGGTTTTGGGCGGCCGCACACCATGTCGGGACTGGTTTCCTGATTTAATTAGGAGAAGGATTTTGGATGAGTTTTGACACAAGTTTCCTATTTATAATAGGTCTAACTTGTATATAAACAGCCAAATTCGGGTCAGAATAATCCCTAGCTTTTGTGCAAGTCTCCAAAGAGTTTGAGAGAGTTTTATTTTGTTCTAAGATATCCTAGATTGAAGAAAAAAATAATACACAAATAAAAATTCCATATAGTTCATATTGATTGTGAAAACGTGTTTCACAATTTTGGTCTAGCAACCAAGATCAAGTGTTCTTGATATTCGTTCAAGGTGTGGATACCGCTAGAGGGTGAAGCTCATCATCTTCAAAGTTCGTGTTCTTACTTGTTCGTGATTAAAGCTTCAATTTCTCCACCAAGATCAAAGACCAAATTCAATGTCATCAAGGGTTAGTTTTCTAGTATTCATTGACACGCCCCCAAGTCCCGGGATTCCCTAATAGAACTTCGAACCTGGTGCGCATGACTAACAAGAAACGAGAAACTGAATGACATCTGCTTATATCAAACTGACATCATATATATACTCAAGAGGAACGAGCTAAGATAGCTCACAACGAGTTCTATACCAAGAAATTTAAACCAAATGGTTGCACACAGCGGAAAACATGTCAAGCACATATGCTGGCATTACAAGAAGTATACAAGTCTACCCAAGATACTGAGTCTAAACAACTGATACAAAATCGTCCTCACCAAATACTGGAAAGGATAACAATCCCCAACAAGAACAACCTGCCAAGTAGGCCCCTGCTAAGTCGAGCCTCACAACGTATTACCACTTGCTTTCCTGGGGGGCGGGGAAACAAATAAACAAGGAACGGGGTGAGATAAATCTCAGTAAGTTACTAGATACAAGTACATAGCATGTTATCATGTAATTATGAAAATCAAGAAGATTATCAAGTAGTCATGCTCAAGATGTCATCAAGTAACAAGTATATAAGAGGTTAAGCCAACTCATCAAGTAACTAGCACATAAGGCTAAACTAACATGTTACAAAGGATATTCCAACCTTATTCCTCCCAAGTAAACCACTGTTGTCGTTGCTTATTGCAGTTGACAAATCACGATTAATCAAGTTGCTGCTGTGCAGTACACAAGAGGACCCGGTAACCAGTGTCACTAACAAGAACAAGATTCACGAGGTGTTCACGAGTTTAGCATTCACTTAAGTCAGGTGTATTGCTCCAACCAAGGAAGCAATGCCCTTACTATGGCCTATAGTAAGGGGTCAAGCGCAAATACATAGGGACCCAATTATCATTTAAGCCCCAGCTCTCGCGATAAGCGTGAACCTATATATTTCCGAACAAGCAAGGTGACCAGCTGGACTCACACAAGAATGCACAAGTAGATGTTTACTTGAACTACAAGAGTATAGAACTAAGTCCAAAAGTAATGGACTAGCTCTTCATGAACCATGTAATCATGCTCACCAAATACAAGTACACGTATGCAATATTTGTGAATACAAATCAATATAACAATGGCATGTAATGTGTCCACGTAACACAATCAAGCCAAATTAGAGTCTATTAATAACAGACCCCAACCAAGTAGTAGGGTATGTAATACTATATCACTTTATCATATGAAATATTTGCACGTACATATTCATATAACCTTTAACACGCTAATGTGTCTATCACGATACCCTTACTTCCAAGTAGAGTCCAACATTTTAGACTCTAAGCACGTAGTCGAATAGGTCGTATTGTACCTAGTCATAATCATACCTCGCGTATATGTATTATTAATAATCGAATACATTTTCCAACACATATTGTGTTCTATAATCATTGTTTTATGAATTATCTTCGTATTACACTAGTCCCTCTTTTTTTAGGAACTCATCTCAAAAATAAGATATCTTCTTTATAATTTATATACTTCATTGAGTATATGCACGACTAAAACTGTCGCGTCCCCGGACCCCACGGGCCCGAGACCGCGATCTGGACGTCGACTCTAAAACCAAACTATGAAATACTGAAGTTAAAAATTTCATTTGATACCAAAAGGTAATGAACCAGAGTTTTACAAATCAAAGTTTGATAAAAACCAAATACAACTATCATAAACTTCCACAAGTTTATGCCCAACAAAATACGAATATACAATTCTTAAAGACGTCATTGTTTGGTACAACTACCCCAAAATGGTTACACATTTACTTAATGGAAACCAACCTATATCAACCTTCCCCAAAAGAACGGATCCACACTCGACGTCCTCTTTCTCGTGATCAGCGAGACTAATCCTTAGCACCTGGGGGGGGGGGGTTAAGGAAAAACAAAGATAAAAGAAAGGGGGTGAGATAAATCTCAATAAGTTACTAATGCAACTACATGACATGCTAAGATGCAAGAAGCAATAAGCAATAATAAATATCACATAGCACATAACATTTATCACATAACAGATAGCAGCGGAATTAAACACATAACAAAGGATATAGCCAAGGTTTTTCAAACTGGTACATCCAAATAAAGGATCGCTGCGCAGCTTCATAATCAACCAATCAACAAATCATCGTCTTCATAATAGCATGAAAGCCAAAGAGAAAACCCCGGTACCGGAACCAATAACATAAAAGTGTCACGAGGGACAAGGACCATGACACAAAGTCATGCCCGCTAGCCAGATACATTCACAAAGGAACGCTGACTTATCCTTTCCAAGGCCAATCTGGAGAAGGGGTATAGTAAGGGCAAAACAATGGTCAACATTATAATGGACTTGGCTTTGCCATTATAATCCTTCCCATCGCCCGATGCAACAAATATGCCAGCTGGGCTTCCAATTAAATGCTAAGTAATAATAATTTAGCATGAATGCACAACTTAGGGTTCCAAAGTAGGGAACCATTCCAATTAGATTACCACAACGGTAAACCAATCCAACACGCACATCAAAGATGCCCAACATTACCAAAACGGTACTTAAATAAGTTTCACATCATATTTATTCACAAAAGAATCAAATCCACACAATAAAGTGTTCCACGGTGTTATCTTAAGTTAATTAGAAGGATTAAACCTAAACTAGTTAAGCTATTTGGTTTAAACAAGCAAAAAGATCAAATTCCTGGAACAGGGGTGGGCGGGTGCCTGGAACAGGGCAGGCGGGCGCCTGAATGACCAGAAGGTCTGGTCGTCAGAAAATGACATGTAGGCGGGCGCCTGGAGGGGGTCGGGCGGGCGCCTGGTCTACGGACTGGGAAGAATTCAGCAGCTGGGTTTCCCAAATTTCCTTACCATTTCATACCAAATCCATAAACACTCAAAATCAACACTCCCTACAAGATTTCTAAGGTACCCAAACATCATTTATAACTAAAATGGGAATCCAAATACACCATTTACAAACCAAAACCAAGAATCAAACCAACATTCAAGTTTCACCATTTTTTACCCAAAACTCAAATAAAATTCCAAATAAATTCAAAACCCAACCAAACTTCAATTATAACACATAAAGCATTATCTAAACATGATATGAACATTTTAGCATCAAAATGGGGGAAAAGTAACTTACTTGGATTTTCTCAAAGTTGATGGATTTCGATTCTTTTTGGCTTCCTACGATCCTATCGACGATCTAAACATGTTTCACGTTTTAAGAAATGAATAATAATGAGAGGAAGAAGGAGTAAATGAAGAGAGAAGATAAAAAAGAAAACTTACCCAAAATTGCTAGAGAGAGGAAGAGAGTTGTGCTGGGAATGGGGGTGGAGTGAGTGAGTGAAAGAGTAGGGTGAGGGAGGAGAGAGGGAGTAATTTGAAATGATACATCTAGCCCCCTTCCCCCACTAACTAGCACAATTACTTACTCTCCCGACTAACAATTAAGACTCAACACTTCCACACTACCCCAAATAACTCGAATAAAATGCTAGGCATAATTATTATGGCACATAAAATGCACACATCATTATTTAAATAAATAAATAATTTAAATAAATAAATAAGCAAATAATTAAATAAAAAATCATTTAATTACTAATAAAATAGAGCCTAGATTTCGGGTCGTGACATTCACTCCCCCTTAAAGAAAATTCGACCCGAATTTTAACGAGACTCACCTTAAACAAAAAGCCACGGAAATTTCCTCTCGATCTCATCACGAAGCTCCCACGTCGACTCCTCGATGTTATGATTCCTCCAAAGAACTCGAACCAATGCAATGCTCTTGTTCCTCAACTCTTGAACTTTAGAATCTAGGATCCGAACCGGTCGTTCCTCATAAGTCATATCTGGCTCAATATCCTCCGGTACCTTCGGTAACACGTGAGATGGATCATTAACATACTTCCGAAGCATAGAAACGTGAAAGACGTTGTGCAACCGATCTAAAGATGACGGTAACGCGAGACGATACGCTAGAAATCCAACCTTTCCCAAAACCTCAAACGGGCCAATAAACCTCGGAGCCAACTTGCCTTTCTTCCCAAATCTACGAATACCCACCTTCGGAGACACTTTCAAGAACAAAAAATCACCGGTCTGAAAACTAAGATCTCGCCTTCGGTTATCTGCGTAGCTCTTATGTCGACTCTGGGCTGATTTCAATCTATCCCGGATAACTTTAACTTTCTCAACCGAATCCCAAAGCAAATCAATACCCATGATCCTCGCTTCACCGACCTCATCCCAACAAATAGGCGATCTACATTTCCTTCCATACAAGGCCTCATAGGGTGCCATCTCGATACTAGCCTGATAACTGTTGTTGTAGGAGAATTCCACTAACGGTAGGTGCGAATCCCAAGAATCAGAAAAGTCCATCGAACACGCTCGTAACATATCCTCCAAAATCTGAATAGTCCTCTTGGATTGACCATCGGTCTGAGGATGAAAAGCTGTACTGAATCGCAAATCTGTACCCAAAGCTTCCTGAAACGCCTTCCAGAATCTAGAAGTAAACCTCGGGTCTCGATCTGACACAATGCTAACCGGAACCCCATGCAATCTCACAATCTCATCGATATAAAGGATCGCAAGCTTCTCCATCGAATACCTGATGTCAATAGGCAAGAAATGGGCACTCTTGGTCAATCTATCCACTATTACCCAAACACTGTCATACTTCCTACGGGTACGAGGCAGTCCCGTAACGAAATCCATAGTCACATGCTCCCATTTCCACTCGGGAATCTCTAACGGCTGAAGTAGTCCCGCGGGTCTCTGATGCTCGGCTTTGACCTGCTGACACGTTAGACACTTCGAAACATACTCCGCTATTTCCCTCTTCATATTAATCCACCAAAATTGCTGCTTCAAATCCTGATACATCTTCTTACTACCCGGATGAATAGTATACCTCGATTTGTGACCCTCATCAAGAACTCTCTGTTTAATTCCATCAACATCCGGAACACACAATCTTCCACGGAAAGTCAAAACTCCACTCGAACTCAATGAAAAATCCTCGAAGTTCTTTCCCTTCAATTTACCCATTACCTTCACTAACTCGGGATCTTCTTTCTGAGCTTCCATTATTCTTTGATTTAGGGTCGGAGACACCCTAATATTCGCAAAAATAGCCCCATGTCTCGATTCACGAGGAGACCAATCTCGAACATCCTCAAGCATTTTCCATTCACAAACCATCATCGAAGCCACATAAGATTTCCTACTAATCGCATCGGCCACCACATTCGCCTTCCCCGGATGATAAGAAATCGTACAATCATAATCCTTCAATAATTCCATCCATCGGCGCTGTCTATTATTCAACTCTTTCTGGGAGAAAAGGTACTTCAAACTCTTGTGATCGATAAAAATTTCGAACTTCGCTCCATAAAGATAGTGCTTCCACTTGTGCAACGCAAAGACAATAGCCGCTAACTCCATATCATGAGTCGGGTAATTCTGTTCACTATGGGTCAACTTCCTCGAAGCATAAGCAATTACTTTCCCATTCTGCATCAACACACAACCCAAACCCTCTTTCGAAGCATCACTGTAAATCACTAGGCCATCGCTCCCATTAGGCAAAGTCAAGATCGGTGCGGTAGTCAACCTCTTCTTCAATTCCTCAAAACTCTTGTCACATTTCTCGGTCCACACAAACGGAACATTCTTCCGGGTCAACTGAGTCATCGGAGTAGCAATCCTCGAAAACCCTTCAATAAACCTTCGGTAATACCCGGCTAAACCAAGAAAGCTTCTAACCTCTGACACTGATTCGGGTCTCTTCCAATCCACTATGGCTTCAATCTTTGACGGATCCACAGAAATCCCATCTTTAGAAATCACATGACCCAGAAATGACACCTTCTCGAGCCAAAATTCGCATTTACTGAACTTCGCAAATAATTTCTCCCTCGCAAGAACGGAAAAAACTGTCCTCAAGTGTTGCTCGTGCTCCTCTCGGGATTTCGAATAAACAAGAATGTCGTCGATGAAGACTACCACGAACGAATCAAGATAGGGATGGAAAACTCGGTTCATCAAATCCATAAACACGGCCGGCGCGGTCGTCAACCCAAACGGCATAACCAAGAACTCATAATGACCATAACGAGTGCGAAAAGCAGTCTTCGGAATATCCTCCGATCGAACCTTCAACTGATGGTACCCACTCCTCAAGTCAAGCTTGGAAAACACAACGGACCCTTGAAGCTGATCAAACAAATCATCGATATGCGGTAGAGGATACTTATTCTTCACCGTAACCTGATTCAACTTCCGGTAATCGATACACAATCTCAACGAACCATCTTTCTTCCGCACAAACAAAACCGGTGCTCCCCACGGGGAAACACTAGGGCGGATAAACCCTCGATCAAGCAACTCTTGCAACTGAACCTTTAGTTCCTTCAACTCTGCGGGAGCTAACCTATAAGGCGCTTTCGAAATTGGAGCCGTACCCGGCAAAAGATCTATACAAAATTCTATCTCACGATCGGGAGGCATATCATACTCGGTAGAGAAAACATCGGGAAATTCCCGAACTACCCGAACACTATCCAAACTAGGGGATTCTTTCCTAGTATCAAAAACACTAGCCAAATACCCCTCACAACCACTATGCAATAATTTTCTCGCTTTCATAAAAGAAATTAAGCGAACCTTTCTACTCAGAGGACAAGCCTCAAACACAAATTTAGGCACATCGGGAATAGAAAAAGTAACAGTTTTCTTACGGCAATCAACGGAAGCATGAAACTTGCTCAACCAATCCATACCCAAAATGACATCAAAGTCTTGGATAGGAAGAACTACCAAATCCGCACAAAGGACTCGACCACAAATAACCACATCACAAGCACGAAAGACTCGATCAGAAATCATGCATTCTCCTATAGGGGTCGACACCTCTAGCACGTACGGTAAAGACTCGAATGCAGCATTTAACATGGAAGCAAATTGCACAGAAATGTATGAATGAGATGATCCTGGATCTACTAACGCTCGTGCGCTCACATTAGACACAGAAACAATACCTCCAATAACGGATGGATCATCGGTAGCTTGTTGTTGATTTATGGCATAAACCTTCCCTTGGACTTTGGGCTTCCCTGCGGCATCCCTTTTCTGACCTTGATTAATACCAACTCCTGACCCGGATGCTTGACCTCGGTGCCTCGGGCACTCTCTCGCAAAGTGCCCCATTTCACCACAATTGATACACTTGCCTTGCTTTTTCCAACACCTATCCTCCGAATGGCCCACCTTCTGACAAAAGGTATAAGGCTTCCTAATTTGGCTCCCTTGGTTCCCGGAAGTGGTACCCGGGTTCCTTGGGATCGGTTGCCCTCGGGACTGAGACTGTCCCCCAAAGTTACCTCGATTATCAATCCTTGTTTGTGACTTGCTCTGCGCTCCTTGCTTACTCGGGTTGGCCACCTCGGTCTTCCTTTTATGTTCCCCAATATCTTGCTCTATCAAATAGGCTCGGTCCACCGCATCTTGGAATGTCACAATCCGTTGAGCAATCAGTTGAGTACGGATGGAGGTCTTCAATCCCCGAATGAATCTCATAGCCTTTTGTTCCTCGGTCCTCACCAAATAGTCGCAATACCGGGCTAATTCTAAGAACTTAGCCGAGTATTGTGCTATAGACAACACACCTTGCTCCAAGTTGAGTAGCTCGATCTCCTTTCGGTTTTGATCAACAACCGGAATGAAATGCTCCTTGAATTTGCGCACGAACAACTCCCACGCATACACCGTGTGAGTATCATCCCAAGTAGCTTTAACACCTTTCCACCAATGCTCGGCGGCTCCCACAAGCTTATAAGCCGCGAACCGGACCTTGTCCTCATCCGAACACCCAAATACATCATAAATCTTCTCCATCGACTCAATCCACAACTCAGCTTTCCGAACATCGGGTTCCCCATTGAATTCAACCGGTTTCAACTTCAGAAATTGCTCCAATCCATAGCGGGGTGGTGCTTGCTCTACCCTCGGACCTTGATCATGTATGGCCTTCATGGCCGCCTCAAACATGCCTTGAAACATGGCACGGGCTTCTTCCCTTGTATCATTCTGATTCGGTGCTCCACTAGTACCTCCTCTGTTTCTTCTTCCAGACATTGTGAGTAATTACCTGCATAAGACATCAACCGTTAATCACTCCGCACACTACTACCCACCTAGGTCATACTAATCCACATGGACTTATACTTAGAGCTAATGCCATAGCTCTGATACCAACTGTCGCGACCCCGGACCCCGCGGGCCCGAGACCGCGATCTGGACGTCGACTCTAAAACCAAACTATGAAATACTGAAGTTAAAAATTTCATTTGATACCAAAAGGTAATGAACCAGAGTTTTACAAATCAAAGTTTGATAAAAACCAAATACAACTATCATAAACTTCCACAAGTTTATGCCCAACAAAATACGAATATACAATTCTTAAAGACGTCATTGTTTGGTACAACTACCCCAAAATGGTTACACATTTACTTAATGGAAACCAACCTATATCAACCTTCCCCAAAAGAACGGATCCACACTCGACGTCCTCTTTCTCGTGATCAGCGAGACTAATCCTTAGCACCTGGGGGGGTTTAAGGAAAAACAAAGATAAAAGAAAGGGGGTGAGATAAATCTCAATAAGTTACTAATGCAACTACATGACATGCTAAGATGCAAGAAGCAATAAGCAATAATAAATATCACATAGCACAAAGCATTTATCACATAACAGATAGCAGCGGAATTAAACACATAACAAAGGATATAGCCAAGGTTTTCCAAACTGGTACATCCAAATAAAGGATCGCTGCGCAGCTTCATAATCAACCAATCAACAAATCATCGTCTTCATAATAGCATGAAAGCCAAAGAGAAAACCCCGGTACCGGAACCAATAACATAAAAGTGTCACGAGGGACAAGGACCATGACACAAAGTCATGCCCGCTAGCCAGATACATTCACAAAGGAACGCTGACTTATCCTTTCCAAGGCCAATCTGGAGAAGGGGTATAGTAAGGGCAAAACAATGGTCAACATTATAATGGACTTGGCTTTGCCATTATAATCCTTCCCATCGCCCGATGCAACAAATATGCCAGCTGGGCTTCCAATTAAATGCTAAGTAATAATAATTTAGCATGAATGCACAACTTAGGGTTCCAAAGTAGGGAACCATTCCAATTAGATTACCACAACGGTAAACCAATCCAACACGCACATCAAAGATGGCCAACATTACCAAAACGGTACTTAAATAAGTTTCACATCATATTTATTCACAAAAGAATCAAATCCACACAATAAAGTGTTCCACGGTGTTATCTTAAGTTAATTAGAAGGATTAAACCTAAACTAGTTAAGCCATTTGGTTTAAACAAGCAAAAAGATCAAATTCCTGGAACAGGGGCGAGCGGGCGCCTGGAACAGGGCAGGCGGGCGCCTGAATGACCAGAAGGTCTGGTCGTCAGAAAATGACATGTAGGCGGGCGCCTGGAGGGGGTCGGGCGGGCGCCTGGTCTACGGACTGGGAAGAATTCAGTAGCTGGGTTTCCCAAATTTCCTTACCATTTCATACCAAATCCATAAACACTCAAAATCAACACTCCCTACAAGATTTCTAAGGTACCCAAACATCATTTATAACTAAAATGGGAATCCAAATACACCATTTACAAACCAAAACCAAGAATCAAACCAACATTCAAGTTTCACCATTTTTTTACCCAAAACTCAAATAAAATTCCAAATTAATTCAAAACCCAACCAAACTTCAATTATAACACATAAAGCATTATCTAAACATGATATGAACATTTTAGCATCAAAATGGGGGAAAAGTAACTTACTTGGATTTTCTCAAAGTTGATGGATTTCGATTCTTTTTGGCTTCCCACGATCCTATCGACGATCTAAACATGTTTCACGTTTTAAGAAATGAATAATAATGAGAGGAAGAAGGAGTAAATGAAGAGAGAATATAAAGAAGAAAACTTACCCAAAATTGCTAGAGAGAGGAAGAGAGTTGTGCTGGGAATGGGGGTGGAGTGAGTGAGTGAAAGAGTAGGGTGAGGGAGGAGAGAGGGAGTAGGGAGGGAGTAATTTGAAATGATACATCTAGCCCCCTTCCCCCACTAACTAGCACAATTACTTACTCTCCCGACTAATAATTAAGACTCAACACTTCCACACTACCCCAAATAACTCGAATAAAATGCTAGGCATAATTATTATGGCACATAAAATGCACACATCATTATTTAAATAAATAAATAATTTAAATAAATAAATAAGCAAATAATTAAATAAAAAATCATTTAATTACTAATAAAATAGAGCCTAGATTTCGGGTCGTGACAAAAACCAAGTACTAGCACATTAGTGCTTGTTCATAGCACTTTCAATACACATGTATTAGATTCGAGTATGTCTTAGAGTTGATCATTCTCTATCTAGTTCCACATTCCAATTCTTTGGTTATTCATACCATATATCAAGTAGTCAAGAAGCCACATTCTATCAAGTAGCTATATGCAAGATTTGCACATACACACCAAGAATAGTTCTAACACGTTAGTGCTAGTTCATAGCACTTTCAAGTTCATTACCATACACATGTATTGGTTTGAAGTCATGTACAAGATTTTATCATCTTACATTCAAGTTCTCAATCCAATTCTTTAGATGTTCAAGACATGTACAAGAGTTAATTATCTTATACTCAAGTTATTATTCCAATCTTTGGATATTCAAGTCATGTACAAGATTTCATTGTCTTATACTTCAAGTTCAATCTAAGTAGATGAGTTATACATCTCATACTTACAAGTTTTTAATCCTATACTTTGGATGTTCAAGCTCAAGACATTGTTCTAGTGCCCCTAAGGTACACAAACATTGGTTTCAAGACTCATATAACACATTAGTGCTTGTTCTTAGCACTTTCAAGACATATAAAAGAGTTCTTACTCTTATATTCAAGTTCTCATTTTAATTCTATGAGTAATCATGTTCACGATTCACTTCTGATGCCCCTAAGGTGTCACAACATGTGCTAGGACATCTTATACTAAGGCTAAATACCTTAACTAGGGTTATTTCTAGCTTAATCAAACTTTATTCAAGACTTTTGTTCATCAGGGTAGGTGTGCGGTCGCACAAAAGGTTATGGGCGGTCGCCCAAAACAAGACTTTGCAAGAGAAAAATCTTCCAGATAAATGGGCGGTCGCCTGGCCAAACATGGGCGGTCGCCCAAGGTACTAAAATCTCGAAATTTTATTTCTTTCTCAGGTTAAGAATTCTCCGTCCCAAGCGTAGGAGTATACTTTCACTAACCCTTAGGCAATACCCAGGACACTATTTCAAGCTCAATTTATTTCTTTTACCGTCCCACAAATAATAGGATAATTTCCTTTTATTCCTATTAAATATTTCACCGTCCCAAAAGTATAAGTATAATTTCTAATATACTAATATAATCATTTAGGGATACTTCCATTCATTTTCCCATACCACAAATAATTGTACAATTTTTCTAATAATATTTAAATCAAGTTAATATTTTACCGTTTCACGAGTAGGAGTATAATTTTATTTTAACTTTCAAACCCATTTAGGCTCATGTATTCTGTACCTAGTATAAAAATACTCCCTTCGTCCCAATTTTACAAGTATCACAAAATTCAACCAAATCACGAAATTAACAAGCACAAGTATCAAGAATTACACATAGACATGTTATTACAAGCAAGGGGGAGCTAGTGACTTACCTAGTCCGAAATCAAGTTTACCCAAACTAATTTCTGTTCGGCAGGAAATGCTCTACTCACCGCCCTGATCATTTATGCGAAGTCGGATTTTCGAACAGAGGCATAATTAAGCGAGAGGAGTCGAGAATAGGGTAAACCCTAACTTTTCTTTTGAAACAGAGGAATGTACGAGAGAAATGGTGAAAGTGCTTCTGAGGAAGAAGCAAACACCAATTTATATACTTACAAGTTTCCAAGAATTGCAATTAAGCCCTCCAAGTTTCAAATTTAACAAAAGACCCTTCAAGTTTCAATTTGAGCATTTTAACCCCTAAACTTTATTTTTCACAAATGACCCTAATGTTTTAACTTAAACAATTAGGACTTAAAATTACATAATTAGTTAAATAATTAACTCAAATAAAATAGCATATAAATATACAAGTCAAGAATTTAACAGGAATTAGGACGGGCGTTACATCCTCCCCTCCTTAAAGAAAATTCGTCCTCGAATTTTACTGATGGAAATTATAACACATATAAATAACAAATAGAACTCAAGAATAGCAAGAATATGGTATACCACACCATATTATCAATTACCTGCGAGTATTATTCTCACATAACTTTCTCGATACCGAGACTTTCCCATGAAACTTTCACAAGAAGTATTCGTGCTCAAGACATTTCCTTTAGAATCAAGTATCCATACAAGCAATTACCCATATACCAAGTAATTCGTGTGATGGAATTTCCACTAAATAGCAAGCTCATACAATAGCCACAAGAAAATCCACTTCACATCCTCGCAAAATATAATCAAGAAGCAACCTCGGTTGAATATCCATAATCAAGAAGCAACCTCGGTTAAATATCCAGAGTGCTCAGAAAAATTATCATAATCAAGATGTAAAACAAGGTGTAGAACAAGATGTAGAACAAGAATCCCTGTCATATATTATATCCACAAGTATCCCAAGTAATCAAGATGTATCGATCATAACATCACAACACATAAAGTCAAGCAGATTTGATTAATCAATCCACTATAACCAATATCATCGGGACTTATCTATTAAATGATAATCCTTCCACGAAATCCATCGTAATATATTCATATATTCACAAATCTCGAAGGATTATAACAAATCAAACGATCTCTGATCTTCTGCTTTCAAATAATCGCAATTCAAGGATTTAGTTAAATACTCAGAAATTTTCCTCCCATTCAGTACCATCAATCATGAAATACAAGTCTTTATGTTCAATGAATCTGCTAATACAATAGCCGTAGGATCACAATCAGTTTCAAGTCATGAGTAGAATTATTCTATTCATAAAGATTCAATCTCCTCGAAGCATATACAAGTACGTTACCATTTTGAATTAACACACGTTTTATCTCTTGTTCGAGCTTCACTATGCATAGTGAATTTATCATATCCACTATATTGGTGAATATTGACACATACATGAGAAAATAGTAACACTGGTCATATCCTCCAAATAACCAACATACTAGTGTTAGTACCCGACCTGAAAATGAGTTTATTAAGACTTTCCCAAAAATACAAGGACTTTATAGGATTAGAAACCTTGCAAAGACTTGTCCCGGATTCCCGAAATATCTCATTTATGGCAAAATCCATCAAAATAGGCAACTTAGGGTTACCATAAAGCAACAGTGAAACCCTAGCTTGAAAATCAAGTCAGCCTGCAGACTTGGCCAGGCGGCCAACATTGTTACGCGTTGATCTTGGCCATGTGGCCAACATTGTCGCCGTCTTCAACTATGGCCAGGCGGCCAACCTCGCCCCGGATGATCTGGACCATCAGATCTTCCCCTCAGTTTACTATATAAACCAATCTCATGCTATTGGTTTAGGGGGATCCGAATTTGAGAGTTCTTAAACACAATTTTGCTCTCTAATTAGAATTCAAACCTCCAAGAAGATCAAGGTTTATTTCTTGCCAACATAGGTAAGTTTTCTAACTTATTTCTTCACGTTCTTGCATTATTTCTAATGTAGATCTTTAATATTAATGTTCTTACATGTTTATTCATAGTTTCTTCATATTCTTTGCATGTTCATTCACATGTTCATAATATGTTCTTCGCATGTTCTTCGTGCTCATAGATTAAAACCTCATTTATGCTATATTTAGGGTTGCGATCTTCATAATTACATGTTATTTCATAGCCGATGATGATCGAGGGTTCATCAACCCGAGGATGATCTAGGAACTACTTCTAAACCCTAATCTCTAGGTAATTCCCCCTCATTATGCATGATCCCGATTCTTCTGCCTATTCTAAATTCTTCTCGAACTACGTTGACCTGAGCTTCTCACATTGAGAGGAACGTAGGCAATCTTCGGATCCGGTCTAAATCACTAACACACTACATACACCGCATCATGATAGAAAGACCGATCAATTCGGGCAATAGGAGTGATAACGTTCAATATTCTTCTCTTGTTGTAATTTGACCCCCGAACCCATTAACATGCTTTTCTCAATGTTTTGGCTATAATTAAAACGGCGTGGCGACTCTCATATTTTAATGTTGCTATGAATATTCCCAAATTCAAACACACGTATTCATAGTGGCGACTCCGCTGGGGACTGCTTTGAAACTTTTTCAAACTTAGCGGGTCTAACTTTCGTTTACATCATGATGCTTGCCATGTTTACACATGCACACACTTGCCATGTTTACACATGCACACACTTGCCATGTTTACACATGCACACACTTACCATGTTTACACATGCACACACTTGCCATGTTTACACGTGCACCTCACACACACTTGCCATGTTTACACATGCACACACTTGCCATGTTTACACATGCACACACCTGCCATGTTTACGCATGCACACACCTGCCATGTTTACACATGCACACTTGCCATGTTTACACATACACACACCTTCCATGTTTATACATGCACACACCTGCCATGTTTACACATGCACACACCTGCCATGTTTATACATGCACACACCTACCATGTTTACACATGCACACACCTGCCATATTTATACATGCACACTTGCCATGTTTTCACGTGCCCCCTACAGTTAAGCCATATTTACACATGCACCCGCGCACTCCGCCATGTTAATACTTGTACCTTATACCATGTACCCTTGTTATCTTCGCTTTAGTATTAGGGTCAAACAAAACTCTGCTATGCTCCCTTGTACATTATTTTCCTTCTCCTGCATTGCATTGCATAGCATCATTCAAACATTCAAAACTTCTCTCTTTTCTCCTTAAAAAGAATTAGTTTCTTGCCACACACTACCACTAGTCCGTGTCAGCACTGCACATGTCCCTACTACCCGGAGTTTTCGATGTGCGGGAATTTGTGCGCTACTGCCGCCCTCTTTTCGAGTCACTCGTCTACTCCACTCACCGTGTACGTTCCGAGAGCGGTGGGAACCTTTTACCTAACCCGTGTCAACCCACACATAGAGATTAGGACACTCCTCGGATCACCCATTTAGGATGTAAAAAAATGCAAAAACTTTTCGCAAAATAAAATGTGCATTGCATCTAGGCGACCTCTAAGGTCCATCGCTCATCCGTTGGGCCATCATTGCGATCCACTTGGGTCTACCCTTCACCTTTGACCGCCTAGGTCAACCTTCTCAACCTTTGACCGCCTAGGTCAACCTTATCAACCTTTGACCGCCTAGGTCAACCTTCTTAACCTTTGACCCCCTAGGTCAACCCTTACCAACTTTTGACCTCCTAGGTCAACCTTATCCGCCTTTGACCCCTTAGGTCAACCTTTGACCTCCTAGGTCAACCTTTGACCGCCTAGGTCAACCTTCTCAACCTCTAGCCCCCTAGGTCAACCTTTGACCACCTAGGTCAACCCTCTGAACCTTTGACCTCCTAGGTCAACCTTTGACCCCCTAGGTCAACTTTCTCCGCTCTTGACCCCCTTAGGTCAACCTTTGACCCCTAGGTCAACCTTCTCCGCTCTTGACCCCCTTAGGTCAACCTTTGACCCCTTAGGTCAATCTTATCCGTTTAAGTCAACCTTCGACCCCTAGGTCAACCTCATTTGTCTTTTAACCTCTTAGGTCAACCTTTGACCCCCTAGGTCAACCTTTGACCCCCTAGGTCAACTTTCTCCGCTCTTGACCCCCTTAGGTCAACCTTCGACCTCTTAGGTCAACCTTTGACCCCATAGGTCAACCTTATCCGCCTTTGACCTCTCAGGTCTACCCTTGACCTCCTAGGTCAACCTTATCACCCTCGACCTCTTAGGTCACCCCTCGACCTCTTAGGTCAACCCTTTACCGCCTAGGTCAACTTTATCCGCCTCCGACCTCTTAGGTCAACCCTTGACCTCCTAGGTCAACCTTATCTACCTTTGACCTCCTAGGTCAACCTTTAACCGCCTAGGTCAACCTTACCACCCTTTGACCTCTTAGGCCAACCTTTGACCCCCTAGGTCAATCTTATCCATTTAAGTCAAACCTTTGACCCCCTAGGTCAATCTTATCCGTTTAAGTCAACCTTTGACCCCCTAGGTCAAGCTTACCAACCTTTGACCTCTTAGGTCTACCCTTGACCCCCTAGGTCAACTTTATCAACCTCCGACCTCTTAGGTCAACCCTTGACCTCCTAGGTCAACCTTATCACCTTCGACCTCTTAGGTCACCCCTCGACCTCTTAGGTCAACCTTTGACCCCTTAGGTCAACCTCATCCGCCTTTGACCTCTTAGGTCAACCTTTGACCCCATAGGTCAAACCTTGGATCCCTTAGGTCAACTTTATCACCCCTCGATCTCTTAGGTCAACCTTTGACCACTTAGGTCAACCTTATCCGCCTTTGACCTCTGAGGTCAACCTTTGACTCCCTAAGTCAACCCAATCACCTTTCGACTTCTTAAGTCAACCTTTGACCCTTAGGTCAACCTTATCCGCTATTGACCTCTTAGGTCAATCTTTGGTCCCATAGGTGAACCCAATTACCTTTGACCTTAACCCGCTTAGGTCAAACCGTCATCCTGACCCACCTAGGTCATTATTTGACCCACCGTTGTCCATACCAACCTAGGTCAACCCATCTCGACCCGTTTAGGTCCACACACCATCCTCGACCCATCTAGGTCAACTCGTCCGTCTTAGGTTAAAACTACCCCTTTACCTTTGACCCATCTAGGTCAATCCTTGGCCCGCTTAAGTCGACTTGCCCGTCTTGAATCTATCTACCGACCTCCCTAGGTCAACTAACCTGAATAGGTCAGCCTACCCATGTTTAACCCGTATAGGTCAAACATTTAGGTCAACCAATTCACATTCGACCCGCTTAGGTCAAACCATGTTTATCCCACTTAGATCATCCCATAGGCAACCCGCTACAAACCGCTATCTTGATTCATTCACCATATAGGTCAATCCAACCCTTCTCATTTAGGTCGACCTATCCATTACCCATCTAGGTCAACCCACCATTATCGTCGCATTCTAGCTTGAACCACTTCTTGTCTGAAACCTTAGGTCAAACCTTAGGTCAAATTTAGGTCAAACCATAAGTCAAACCATACCCGACTCAATCAAAACCAACTCCTATAGGTCTTCCTCACCCATGCTTGACTAAGGACCGAGTCATCTCCTGCTTTTGACCTCAAGATCGCTCTTTATCTTAAAAAGACTCTATCAAATTGACCCCTATGGTCACCTCTCACGTCTTTTTAAAAGTCTAACTTGATTCGAACTACGGCGACCTGAGCCTCTTATTGTGTGGGACCTCTCCCTCATGATATGGGGAACGTAGGCAACTTCGGCCCGGTCAAACTTTCAATTTTTTACCAAAATGCATTTCAAAATGTGGAGACCGACTCTTCTAAAGAAAATGATTTTATAACGATGCCTTATCACTAAATACGAATCTAATTCTTTCATGACATAGAGTTCTGCATCATGTCGGCTGCAAGGAACATCGAAGTTGCAACTGAAGCTGCTACCCAAGATCCCGAGACAATCCTCTACACCGGTACTGCTCTCAGTAAGCAAGCATCCCACTTCGAAGCCATCCTCGATGAACAAGCAATCCACTTTAAGGCCATTCTCAACGAGCAAGCAACACACATTCGTGGCGTTTATAATTACCTTAGTCGAGTTCTCCCTCTTGTTCAATGTCAACACCCGTACGCTCCTCAAATGTACGGGGCCGCCACAGACTGTCCCCGTCGGGATGCCTCCTATGACTACTCATCAATAAGGGGTGCCGGTACCTAAATCACCCTCAAAGACAGTTCGTGAAAGGAAGGACGAGCGCGAATTCGACGACTTAGGTATGTCGTTAGCCAAACTCTTCAAAAGTCTAGTTCAAGCCGGCAAGTTGTCTCCTTTGATCAACTATGAACCAAGTAGGGTGAAGCAATGCTTGGATCCCTCCAAACACTGCCAATACCACCAGTACATTGGGCATGACACCGAAGATTGCGTCCAATTGAGGAGAAAGATTCAAAGCCTCATTGACAGCAGAGCCATCACCCGCCAACGGAATACATGGGCATGGGCAAAAGAGGAAATTGGGGCTACCTCCTTTAAATAAAAGAAAAGAAAAGGGTCATTCAGTCTTCGTAGGCTCTAGAGTGTCCTTAGTCAAAAGTCCACCTTGGACGATTTTTGTTTCTTTAGTAAAAGTCCACCCCGGATTAGTCGTTTTTCTTTCAAATAATAAAAAAGTCTTTATTTCTTTTCTCTCTAGACTTGAGACATAATCTTGCATAAATCAATTCCATGAAAATTGTCTTATTCACCATTTTAACTTGATTGCTATATCTTTATATGATGAATTAATCTTAATCTTAATCATTAATGACGACTCATTAAAAGGTAAATAGACCCACAAACCATTCGCACAACTAAGTAAACAATTAGTCTCAAGATAACAAATGCTTTGACCAATTAGGATGAACGAATCACTTTCTCTTCTCTCTACATTCTACCCCATACACTCTCTCTATACACTCACCCCTTGTACACACTTCATGTACACTCTCTATATACACCTTCTCCCATACACTATCCTCATACGCCTCTCATCCCACCATTAGACCCCTTTTTATAAGGTCGTGACAAAGAAATGGATTGCGGTTGCTCATCATCAAATAGACATCCATGCTGCCACAATTCAAAGGGTTGGTTTGTTCCCGTCATGAGTACTACATGCCGTTATACTGGGGCTGTCCGTATTCCATCGCAAATGTAAGAGAAGTGCACGAAGTCATTCATACCATTAATTGGTGCACGTGATAATCCAATTGAGCTCTACCGGTGAAAATCAAGGGGCTAGGATGCCCGCCGCCAGTAAAAGGCCGCTTGAACTATAAGGAAGCTACCTCACAATCGAGAGATGCGAAAGCAAACTAGGGGCTTGTCTTGCCCAATGTTTCATGTACAAACATAAAAAAAAATATATGGCTCGCTAGGTTGAAACCCAAAAGGGCGACCTAGGCAAAAGTTAGAGCATTGCACAAAAAGAAGCCCGCTAGGTTGAAAACCCGAAAGGGCGGCCTAGGCAAAAAAAAAGGGTGTGCACAAAGAGATAAAAAAAATAAAAATAAAGAAAAATAGAAGGGGCTATCACCATAGAAAAGTAAATGTCCCATTTTATTTTCACTTCAAATGTTCTATTTTTCTTTCTTTCCCTACAAAGAAGATTAACGCGGTAGCAACAGCCATGACAACTACAATGGAGCAATCCACCGCAATGAGCTGCAATGAAGCAATCCAAAGCAACAAGCTACAAGCTACAACGGAGCAACCTATCGCGACAAATGAACCTCATACTCAAACCCAACTCCATCATCAGCCAGGATATCCCCGAACTACGCGGACCTGAGCTCCTCACCTTGAGGAGAACGTAGGCAACCTTAGGGTCCGGTCCAAAATATACACAACCCATCTCGTAGCCAATTTTCCTTCTCTTCTCTCTTGCCCCATATTTCTACTCCTGACTTCTTCACTCACAACCGATCAAAACATTTATTATTTCGAGACTACTTGTCTAAAACATAATCATGAGATGCATAACTAATCAACGAGGTCCATTCTCGAGCAATCAAATAAGAATCTTGAATAAAACAATTTTCAAATGTCTCGACAAGTCTTCCGTTCTACAATCTAGGAAAGAACTAAACACTTACTTTCTGTCAAGCAGGGGCTTCCTCCCTTTTGTACATATATACACTCAGTTGCCCAAAGAGTCAAAATGTGAGTACTATCTCTCTCTCTCTTACTCTCCCCAAAATTCCCCTGCAAGTTTTCATACAATTCTTTTTTCTTTTTTGGAGTCGACTGAATGATTTCTTAAAAAAAAAAAAAAAAAAAAAAAAAAAAAATTGACGCAAAAGAGATGCCCGCTAGATTGAAAACCCGCAAGGGCGGTCTAGGCAGAAAAAAGGGTGCGTCTTAAAAGAGGTAGGATACCCCGCTCTACGCAACTGGGGCTTCCCTAACAATAAAGGACCGACCATAAGGTTTCTCAAAGAATGCCGGGGCTTCATCGAGCACATACTTAGAAGAAGAGGACTCCTCATCATCAAGCTCGATGTAGGATTTCTTAAAGGAGGGAGGATACCCGATCATCAAACTAGAGCGTCCCCAACAAAATGGGTCGACTATGCACTTTCTCGGAGAACACCGGAGCTTCAACAAGGAAGGGCATCCCTCATCGCCGAGCTCGGCACATGAAGAACTCTTTGAATTGGTTAGAATCATAATTAATTATAAGGCATCTGTATAAGATCATAACACTTTCATAAAGTTTTCTCCTCCCCGACACTTTGTTTATAAACCCGCACTCTCGGTCTCCATAAAATTGTACAAACATCTTCGGTCCGTCCGGGACCCATCTATGTGATTCCCAGAGTTGACTCGGTCCTTTACCCTATCTCTTACACTTTAGGGAACCTTTAGGACTAAACCCTCAACTCTCTAGGTCCCAAGCCTACCCGGTCAGTCTTACCTAGGTTACACCATAACTCCTTAGGTCCCGAACCTACCCGGTGAGTCTTACCTAGATTACATCATAACCCCTTAGTTCGACCTTCCGCGAGTTTGTAGCATGACCCCTTAGGCCGGTTCTACCCAGACCTTCAAACCTTAAACCGGCTAGCCAAAGCCAAGTCCTTAGGATGAACCATTAGGTCCCGAACCTACCGGTCCCAAGCCTACCCGATCTCCTAGATCTCAAACCTACCAACACATACTCGTCCTTACCTTGTCTAAGCAATAGCTCTCTTATCCTCCTCGTTCCAACCTTTTAGGTCTACTCAGTCTAACCTGTTGAACGATCCCTTAGATACCAAGACCATTCAAGTCTACCAAACTTATCCTTGAAGTCCATGATATGTCTGGTCCATACCTTAGGCCTCAACCCCTAAACCTTTAGGTCACAAGACTTTCTACCCTCTAGGTCTCTCACCTTACATCTCCACCCTTGGAACTCTTTAATTCCCAAGCCTACTTGGTCCAATTAAAAGCGACGCATCTACGTCTCCTGACTCCCGTCATATCCAAGCCATGGCCCTACCACTCTTAAACCTACCAAGTACCAACCTAGTGTCACTCCTTAGCTTCAAAAGACTTCCTAGTCTGACCTTTCAACCCCTTAGGTCTCTAACCTACTTAATCTGAGCCGAGTCCAAACCTCGCCACCTACGAGGTCCACCCTTGAACTCCATGGATCTCAAACCTTTCTTCCCCACGAGTCCAAACCTCAAACATGCTCGAACGCATAGGATCTTCCGCATACCGTGACATACCATAAAGATATCAAAACCCTTCCAGTCAAAAATCGTGCGCTTAACACCTTTGGTCCCATAACAAACCCACCTTCGCAATCGCCGAACGAGCTTGGTCACGTGCAATGACCTCTGAGAAAAACTTAGTACCTAAGCATACCCAATCCAACTTAGGTACATATTGTACTCAAGCAAAGTCTTGGACACTCAATCCCTTTATCTAAAGCGCCAACATGGTCATATATCCAAAACCATTTCCCGCACCTATGGTTCGCACCTAGCCTAAACTTTCAAACACTCTAGGATCCAAGCCCGACATGCGTATTAGGTACTAGGATCATCCAATCCCAATCCGTTGCTCCTTGGCCGACCTCAAGCCTGCTTGGTCCTAACCCATAACGCGGTTTCTCTAGGACAAAAGACTTACCCGCCTGAAAGCCTTATGTCCCAACGCTACCCTGCTTAGCCTTCGATCTCCTAGATCTCACGCCTACCATTCCATTAGGCCCCGGTCTCCTTAACACATGTCTGAGTCTTACCCTAGCTAAACCCTAGCACTCTAGCCTAGGTCTAACCTATCGAGCCTATCCAGCCATGAGGTATCAAGCTCACCTGCCCCAAACCGCAACACTCTTAGACCTCAAACTTGCTCGGTCTAAACCAAGACAAACCTTCAAATGCTTTCTGTCTCCAAACCCTAGCCTCAAGCCTAGGTTGCCACATCCTCTACAAACCCTAGCCACAAGCCTAGGTAGTCACCTTCTATCCGAAGCCTAGCCTTAAACCTAGGTAATCACATTCTCTTAACCCTAGCCTCAAGCCTAGGTTGCCACATCCTCTACAAACCCTAGCCTCTAGCCTAGGAAGTCACATGCGCTCCGAACCCTAGCCTCAAGCCTAGGAAATCACATATTCCCAAACCCTAGCCTCAAGCCTAGGTTGCCACATCCTCTACAAACCCTAGCCTCTAGCCTAGGAAGTCACATGCGCTCCGAACCCTAGCCTCAAGCCTAGGTAATCACATCTTCCCAAACCCTAGCCTCAAGCCTAGGTAGTCACGTTCCCCCAAAACCCTAGCCTCAATCCTAGGTACCCACATCCTTCCTAAACCCTACCCTCGAGCCTAGGTAGTCACATTCCCTCTAAACTCTAGCCTAAAGCCTAAGAAGTTACATCATTCTTAAACCCTAGCCTCAAACCTAGGAATCTGCATTCTCTCTAAACTCTAGCCTTAAGCCTAGGAAACCACAACATCCCCTTTAACCCTAGCCCAAATTCTAGGGAATTTCCAAAGCCTCGTATGCCACATCATTTCCAAATTCCCAAAACCCTAGTCTCGAGACCTAGGAAATTTACAATCTTAATTCTCCATTTTATTGAACCCTAGTCCAAAACCTAGGATATAATGCCCTGTCCAAAACTCAATCAACCCTAGCTTTAAGCCTAGGAAGCCGCATTTGCTCTAAACCCTAGCCTCGAGCCTAGGTAGTCGAATTCGCTCTAAACCCTAGCCTCGAGCCTAGGTAGTCGCATTCACTCCAAACCCTAGCCTCAAGCTTAGGTAGTCGCACTCTTTATAAACCCTAGCCTCGGGCCTAGGTAGTCGCATTTGCTCTAAACCCTAGCCTCGAGCCTAGGTAGTCGCATTTGCTCTAAACCCTAGCCTCGAGCCTAGGTAGTCGCATTCGCTCCAAACCCTAGCCTCAAGCCTAGGTAGTCGCACTCTTTCTAAACCCTAGCCGCAGGGCCTAGGAGACTATATCCTCACTAAACTCTATCATCGAGCCTAGGATTCAACATTCCCTTCAAACCCTAGTCCTAGACCTAGGAAATTCCTTCACCTTAGTCTCAAAATATAGGAAGTTTACAGTCCTTAGTCTTAAAACCTAGCCTAAAGCCTAGGTTACCACGAACATTTCCAAGCCATAGTCACCAATCCCGGAAAATTGTGAACCCTAACATCAAGCTTAGTGGACCTTCCACGAAAGCAATCCCTCTTCCCAACGGTCCATGGTCTCAAGCCTAGGAAGTCACAACCTTTCCAGCTCCCAGCCTTATGTCTAAAAGTCAACGCCTTTGCTACCTCTAAGCCTACCACAACTCCAAGACCTAGCCTCTTAGACCTAGGAAATTCCTAAACCCTAGTCCCAAACCTAGGAGAGTCATGGTCCTTAAACACCAGTTTCCAAACCTTTGTTCGAAACCCTAACATCTATAAGGTTCCCAAACCTCAACCTTTCCAAGCCCTAGCACTAAGCCTAGGATAGAATACTCTCCTCATGCTTAAATGAACTCCAATCCCTAGCCTGTAAGCCTAGGAAACCCACATTATCTCCAAGACATAATCTAAAGCCCAAAAAGCCGTGACATCTTTGGCATCCCTATCTCAAGATTAGGAGATCACCATCTTCCTTATTCCCTTTCCTTAAAAAGCCTTAGGTCCTACCTCTAGGCAACCAAGAAAAATGTCCCTTACCTAACACCTTGGTCTCAATGGCTCGTAGCCTCATTCCCTCCTAAATTAGGATAAGCGAAACCCAGATCATGTTTAGCAACTCCCCGACAGTCCATCTCCTTCGCGTCTCCCTAAAGGTCATTTGCCCTTATGGCTCACCAAAGAGTCCTTTGTGACTCCCCGAGAGTCTATCACCTTTGTGACTCCCCGAGAGTCTGTCACCCTTGTGACTCCCCGAGAGTCTATCACCTTTGTAACTCCCTGAGAGTTCATCCCGTTTGCGACTTCATAACAATCCATCATCTTTGCCTCCACATGCAAAATTTCAGTTTTACCCCTGGTACATTTCCCTTTGTTCATTTTTAGGTGCCCTTAGCGCTATTTTGACTGATATTCGTTACCTTTGAATACGAAAAACCCCTTAAAACTTCCTAATATTTGCTTAGGATTCGTATGGTTGTAGAGACTTCGGCGCCTCTATAACATACGCATCCTAGATCGATCGCAATGGGCAGAAGCCTCGGTGTTTCTGTTTGCGAGAGATCCAGCATCTATTATTTTAGCACTTCCTAATATTTGCTTAGGATTCGTATGGTTATAGAGACTTCGGCGCCTCTATGACATACGCATCCTAGATCGATCGCGTGGGCAGAAGCCTCGGCGTTTCTGTTTGCGAGAGATCCAGCATCTATTATTTTAGCACTTCCTAATATTTGGTTAGGATTCGTATGGTTGTAGAGACTTCGGCGCCTCTATGACATACGCATCCTAGATCGATCGCAATGGGCAGAAGCCTCGGCGTTTCTGTTTGCAAGAGATCCAGCATCTATTATTTTAGCACTTCCTAATATTTGCTTAGGATTCGTATGGTTGTAGAGACTTCGGCGCCTCTATGACTTACGCATCCTAGATCGATCGCGATAGGCAGAAGCCTCGTTGTGTCTGTTTGCGAGAGATCCAGCATCTATATTTTAGCACTTCCTAATATTTGCTTAGGATTCGTATGGTTGTAGAGACTTCGGCGCCTCTATGACATACGCATCCTAGATCGATCGCGATGGGCAGAAGCCTCGGCGTTTCTGTTTGCGAGAGATCCAGCGTCTATTATTTTAGCACTTCCTAATATTTGCTTAGGATTCGTATGGTTGTAGAGACTTCGGCGCCTCTATGACTTACGCATCCTAGATCGATCGCGATGGGCAGAAGCCTCGGCGTTTCTGTTTGCGAGAGATCCAGCATCTATTATTTTAGCACTTCCTAATATTTGCTTAGGATTCGTATGGTTGTAGAGACTTCGGCGCCTCTATGACTTACGCATCCTAGATCGATCGCGATGGGCAGAAGCCTCGGCGTTTCTGTTTGCGAGAGATCCAGCATCTATTATTTTAGCACTTCCTAATATTTGCTTAGGATTCATATGGTTGTAGAGACTTCGGCGCCTCTATGACATACGCATCCTAGATCGATCGCGATGGGCAGAAGCCTCGGCGTTTCTGTTTGCGAGAGATCCAGCATCTATTATTTTAGCACTTCCTAATATTTGCTTAGGATTCGTATGGTTGTAGAGACTTCGGCGCCTCTATGACACACGCATCCTAGATCGATCGCAATGGGCAGAAGCCTCGGCGTTTCTGTTTGCGAGAGATCCAGCATCTATTATTTTAGGACTTCCTAATATTTGCTTAGGATTCGTATGGTTGTAGAGACTTCGGCGCCTCTATGACATACGCATCCTAGATCGATCGCGATGGGCAGAAGCCTCGGCGTTTCTGTTTGCGAGAGATCCAGCATCTATTATTTTAGCACTTCCTAATATTTGCTTAGGATTCGTATGGTTGTAGAGACTTCGGCGCCTCTATGACATACGCATCCTAGATCGATCGTGATGGGCAGAAGCCTCGGCGTTTCTGTTTGCGAGAGATCCAACATCTATTATTTTAGCACTTCCTAATATTTTCTTAGGATTCGTATCCTAGATCGATCGCAATGGGCAGAAGTCTCGGCGTTTCTGTTTGCGAGAGATCCAGCATCTATTATTTTAGCACTTCCTAATATCTATTTTAGGATTCGTATGGTTGTAGAGACTTCGGCGCCTCTATGACATACGCATCCTAGATCGATCGCGATCGGCAGAAGCCTCGGCGTTTCTGTTTGCGAGCGATCCAGCATCTATTTTAGGATTCGTATGATTGTAGAGACTTCGGCGCCTCTATGACATACGCATCCTAGATCGATCGCGATGGGCAGAAGCCTCGGCGTTTCTGTTTGCGAGCGATCCAGCATCTATTTTAGGATTCGTATGATTGTAGAGACTTCGGCGCCTCTATGACATATGCATCCTAGATCAATCGTGGTTGACGGAAGCCTCGGCGTTTCTGTTCGCGAGAGATCCATCATCTATTACTTTAGCGCGATCGGCAGGAACCCCGGCGATCCTGATTGCGTTTACCATTCCATCTTGGGATTATTTAGACAACGTAGTCTTTAATTTTCCCCAAATAACTTCATTTCCTAACGAATGTTCGTTCTTTATACAGGATAGCGCCCGTAGGTTTATTATCCCTAGCAGAAGTCCGATGGCTCCCAATTTCCCCATCAGCTCTGAACTACGACCGGCTTGATTCCTCGGAGGATACGTAGGAAACCTGAAAAGGTCCAGCCACCCGACCGACGCGGTCATCTATCATCCCCAGCAGAAGACGTTGCTCCCCATCAGAGGATAGTCATTCCCAATTTCCCATCAGATTTGAACTACGGTTGGCTTGATTCCCCCGCGGATTCGTAGGTCGCCTGCCAAGGTTCAGCCGTTCCCTTACCTTTCATCTGTTTCGAAACTCATGTTTCAGACGGATCCTTCTTTTATCGTCGACCCCACATTGCCTTGCAAGAAGCGTCGCCGAGGGGCTACTGTTAGTACCCGACCTGAAAATGAGTTTATTAAGACTTTCCCAAAAATACAAGGACTTTATAGGGATTAGAAACCTTGCAAAGACTTGTCCCGGATTCCCGAAATATCTCATTTATGGCAAAATCCATCAAAATAGGCAACTTAGGGTTACCATAAAGCAACAGTGAAACCCTAGCTTGAAAATCAAGTCAGCCTGCAGACTTGGCCAGGCGGCCAACATTGTTACGCGTTGATCTTGGCCACGCGGCCAACATTGTCGCCGTCTTCAACTATGGCCAGGCGGCCAACCTCGCCCCGGATGATCTGGACCATCAGATCTTCCCCTCAGTTTACTATATAAACGAATCTCATGCTATTGGTTTAGGGGGATCCGAATTTGAGAGTTCTTAAACACAATTTTGCTCTCTAATTAGCATTCAAACCTCCAAGAAGATCAAGGTTTATTTCTTGCCAACATAGGTAAGTTTTCTAACTTATTTCTTCACGTTCTTGCATTATTTCTAATGTAGATCTTTAATATTCATGTTCTTACATGTTTATTCATAGTTTCTTCATATTCTTTGCATGTTCATTCACATGTTCATAATATGTTCTTCGCATGTTCTTCGTGCTCATAGATTAAAACCTCATTTATGCTATATTTAGGGTTGCGATCTTCATAATTACATGTTATTTCATAGCCGATGATGATCGAGGGTTCATCAACCCGAGGATGATCTAGGAACTACTTCTAAACCCTAATCTCTAGGTAATTCCCCCTCATTATGCATGATCCCGATTCTTCTGCCTATTCTAAATTCTTCTCGAACTACGTTGACCTGAGCTTCTCACATTGAGAGGAACGTAGGCAATCTTCGGATCCGGTCTAAATCACTAACACACTACAACACCGCATCATGATAGAAAGACCGATCAATTCGGGCAATAGGAGTGATAACGTTCAATATTCTTCTCTTGTTGTAATTTGACCCCCGAACCCATTAACATGCTTTTCTCAATGTTTTGGCTATAATTAAAACGGCGTGGCGACTCTCATATTTTAATGTTGCTATAAATATTCCCAAATTCAAACACACGTATTCACAACTAGTCGAGTCCACTAGGCAAGGTCAAATACTGTAAGTTGTGGTCATCCATCATTTCAATATTTAAAAATAAAATTGGCTTCACGTTTATCAATCCATCAGATAGTGTAGCTTTCTGTCTCAAATAGTTAATGGTAGAGCTACCTACGAGATTCATTAATGAGTCTCTAACAAGATCAAGAAAATCTCAAGAACATGCGTACCTCGGTTGTTTCCACTTATATAGGTCAACAAAGATACTTACTTCAGGCATCCACTTCAAGGTAATAGATCCTCTAACTCTTGCTAGCTTTTGGAAAACAATTGTTTCTCTCAAGAAATTTCAATACAATCAATTCTCAGTCTTCGACTTTGTATACACCACTAGGTCATTAATCACTTCATCGCAAAGAAATCAAATTATGGTTTGAAGATATCATTCATCAAATCCATCAATACTGCTAGATCATATATCCATCGAAATAGCATAATCACGAATTCATAACGAGCATACCTGATATGAGAAGATGTTTTCAATATATCCTCATAGTTGACTTTCCAACTAATGGTAGCCACTTATCAAACAAACACTGAATAGACCACTGATTAACTTCAGGGATCAAATAATTCATCCATACACGATAACAAGTACTGGTTCATTATAGTCACCTAGTTGAACTCTTTGCATTCAATATGAAATCGCAAAGTACCATATCTCTTCATGCCAATCAATACAGATACACTCCACGCAGATATACTAAGCTGGGTGAATCCTCTATCAAGAAATTCCTCAAGTTGAATCTTCAACTCTTTTACTCAACCGATGTCATGAACATTGATTTAGATATCAGCACTATATTTGTACTGTAGCAACTCAAGATAACCCAAGGTTCTCATCATGTATTATGTACTACTCAGTAGAAATTATATCTGAGATCTCACAAAGAATGATGTATCCATTCTTCAATTTTGGTGTAGACATTCTTCCGTCAACCACATATGCTAAATATTCAGCACAACCTTGATAATCATTTTCGAGCTTTCAATGCAGAACATGAATATTATACATAATTAAATCATGCTCATATAAATAGTCAAGCATACTAGCATAAAAATATTCACCATCTATTGTGGCAAACAAGAAAGGCCTAACACATAAAAAGCCAAGCCATAACACGTATCACATCAATGCCCATGCAGGTAACATGACCAAGTTAACATATAACGTACAGGGCGTTATCACCCACACTTCTATCAAGCTCTTATAAATAACGATATCAATCACATAGTCTCTTACTAGAGAATACACTTCACGTAAATCAAGAAATGAGGACAAGCATGCATATATAGCACGAAAAAATGTCCACTGCACAAGATAGATATGCCTAAGTCTTTAAAGACTCGCGCTCTCGATTCTCAAACCATCTAGTGAGGAACACTATCAACACTATCAACACCAGTCCTATGCCTGGTATAACAACAAGTAACGAAGCACTCGACGTCGATAGCACACCCAAGACTAACCCAACCTAGGCCATAGACCCTATCCAGGCTTAGAGCTAAACCATAGCTCTGATACCAATTCTGACACGCCCCCAAGTCCCGGGATTCCCTAATAGAACCTCAAACCTGGTGCACGTGACTAACAAGAAATGAGAAACTGAATGACATCTGCTTATATCAAACTGACATCATATATATACTCAAGAGGAACAAGCTAAGATAGCTCACAACGAGTTCTATACCAAGAAATTTAAACCAAATGGTTGCACACAGCGGAAAACACGCCAAGCACATATGCTGGCATTACAAGAACTATACAAGTCTACCCAAGATACTGAGTCTAAACAACTGATACAAAATCGTCCTCACCAAATACTGGAAAGGATAACAATCCCCAACAAGAACAACCTGCCAAGTAGGCCCCTGCCAAGTCGAGCCTCACAACGTATTACCACTTGCTTTCATGGGGGGGGGGAAACAAATAAACAAGGAACGGGGTGAGATAAATCGCAGTAAGTTACTAGATACAAGTACATAGCATGTTATCATGTAATTATGAAAATCAAGAAGATTATCAAGTAGTCATGCTCAAGATGTCATCAAGTAACAAGTATATAAGAGGTTAAGCCAACTCATCAAGTAACTAGCACATAAAGCTAAACTAACACATTACAAAGGATATTCCAACCTTATTCCTCCCAAGTAAACCACTGTTGTCGTTGCTTATTGCAGTTGACAAATCACGATCAATCAAGTTGCTGCAGTGCAGTACACAAGAGGACCCGGTAACCAGTGTCACTAACAAGAACAAGATTCACGAGGTGTTCACGAGTTTAGCATTCACTTAAGTCAGGCGTATTGCTCCAACCAAGGAAGCTATGCCCTTTCTATGGCCTGTAGTAAGGGGTCAAACGCAAATACATAGGGACCCGATTATCACTTAAGCCCCAGCTCTCGCGATAAGCGTGAACCTATATATTTCCGAACAAGCAAGGTGACCAGCTGGACTCACACAAGAATGCACAAGTAGATGTTTACTTAAACTACAAGAGTATAGAACTAAGTCCAAAAGTAGTGGACTAGCTCTTCATGAACCATGTAATCATGCTCACCAAATACAAGTACACGTATGCAATATTTGTGAATACAAATCAATATAACAATGGCATGTAATGTGTCCACGTAACACAATCAAGCCAAATTAGAGTCTATTAATAACAGACCCCAACCAAGTAGTAGGGTATGTCATACTATATCACTTTATCATATGAAATATTTGCACGTACATATTCATATAACCTTTAACACACTAATGTGTCAATCACGATACCCTTACTTCCAAGTAGAGCCCAACATTTTAGACTCTAAGCACGTAGTCGAATAGGTCGTATTGTACCTAGTCACAATCATACCTCGCGTATATGTATTGTTAATAATCGAATACATTTTCCAACACATATTGTGTTCTATAATCATTGTTTTATGAATTATCTTTATATTACACTAGTCCCTCTTTTTTTAGGAACTCATCTCAAAAACAAGATATCTTCTTTATACTTTATATACTTCATTGAGTATATGCATGACTAAAACCAAGTACTAGCACATTAGTGCTTGTTCATAGCACTTTCAATACACACGTATTAGATTCGAGTATGTCTTAGAGTTGATCATTCTCTATCTAGTTCCACATTCCAATTCTTTGGTTATTCATACCATATATCAAGTAGTCAAGAAGCCACATTCTATCAAGTAGCTATATGCAAGATTTGCACATACACACCAAGAATAGTTCTAACACGTTAGTGCTTGTTCATAGCACTTTCAAGTTCATTACCATACACACGTATTGGTTTCAAGTCATGTACAAGATTTTATCATCTTACATTCAAGTTCTTAATCCAATTCTTTAGATGTTCAAGACATGTACAAGAGTTAATTATCTTATACTCAAGTTATTATTCCAATCTTTGGATATTCAAGTCATGTACAAGATTTCATTGTCTTATACTTCAAGTTCAAGCTAAGTAGATGAGTTATACATCTCATACTTACAAGTTTTTAATCCTATACTTTGGATGTTCAAGCTCAAGACATTGTTCTAGTGCCCCTAAGGTACACAAACATTGGTTTCAAGACTCATATAACACATTAGTGCTTGTTCTTAGCACTTTCAAGACATATAAAAGAGTTCTTACTCTTATATTCAAGTTCTCATTTTAATTCTATGAGTAATCATGTTCACGATTCACTTCTGATGCCCCTAAGGTGTCACAACACGTGCTAGGACATCTTATACTAAGGCTAAATACCTTAACTAGGGTTATTTCTAGCTTAATCAAACTTTATTCAAGAATTTTGTTCATCAGGGTAGGTGTGCGGTCGCACAAAAGGTTATGGGCGGTCGCCCAAAACAAGACTTTGCAAGAGAAAAATCTTCCAGATAAATGGGCGGTCGCCTGGCCAAACATGGGCGGTCGCCCAAGGTACTAAAATCTCGAAATTTTATTTCTTTCTCAGGTTAAGAATTCTCCGTCCCAAGCGTAGGAGTATACTTTCACTAACCCTTAGGCAATAACCAGGACGCTATTTCAAGCTCAATTTATTTCTTTTACCGTCCCACAAATAATAGGCTAATTTCCTTTTATTCCAATTAAATATTTCACCGTCCCAAAAGTATAACTATAATTTTCTAATATACTAATATAATCATTTAGGGATACTTCCATTCATTTTCCCGTACCACAAATAAAGGTACAATTTTTCTAATAATATTTAAATCAAGTTAATATTTTACCGTCTCACGAGTAGGAGTATAATTATATTTTAACTTTCAAACCCATTTAGGCTCATGTATTCTGTACCTAGTATAAAAATACTCCCTTCGTCCCAATTTAACAAGTATCACAAAATTCAACCAAATCACGAAATTAACAAGCACAAGTATCAAGAATAACACATAGGCATGTTATTACAAGCAAGGGGGAGCTAGTGACTTACCTAGTCCGAAATCAAGTTCACCCAAACTAATTTCTGTTCGGCAGGAAATGCTCTACTCACCGCCCTGATCATTTATGCGAAGTCGGATTTTAGAACAGAGGCATAATTAAGCGAGAGGAGTCGAGAATAGGGTAAACCCTAACTTTTCTTTTGAAACAGAGGAATGTATGAGAGAAATGGTGAAAGTGCTTCTGAGGAAGAAGCAAACACCAATTTATATACTTACAAGTTTCCAAGAATTGCAATTAAGCCCTCCAAGTCTCAAATTTAACAAAAGACCCTTCAAGTTTCAATTTTAGCATTTTAACCCCTAAATTTTATTTTTCACAAATGACCCTAATATTTTAACTTAAACAATTAGGACTTAAAATTACTCAATTAGTTAAATAATTAACTCAAATAAAATAGCATATAAATATGCAAGTCAAGAATTTAACAGGAATTAGGACGGGCGTTACATCCTCCCCTCCTTAAAGAAAATTCGTCCTCGAATTTTACTGATCGAAATTATAACACATATAAATAACAAATAGAACTCAAGAATAGCAAGAATATGGTATACCACACCATATTATCAATTACCTGCGAGTATTATTCTCACATAACCTTCTCGATACCGAGACTTTCCCATGAAACTTTCACAAGAAGTATTCGTGCTCAAGACATTTCCTTTAGAATCAAGTATCCATACAAGCAATTACCCATATACCAAGTAATTCGTGTGATGGAATTTCCACTAAATAGCAAGCTCATACAATAGCCACAAGAAAATCCACTTCACATCCTCGCAAAATATAATCAAGAAGCAACCTCGGTTAAATATCCAGAGTGCTCAGAAAAATTATCATAATCAAGATGTAAAACAAGGTATAGAACAAGATGTAGAACAAGAATCCCTGTCATATATTATATTCACAAGTATCCCAAGTAATTAAGATGTATCGATCATAACATAACAACACATAAAGTCAAGCAGATTTGATTAATCAATCCACTATAACCAATATCATCGGGACTTATCTATTAAATGATAATCCTTCCACGAAATCCATCGCAATATATTCATATATTCATAAATCTCAAAGGATTATAACAAATCAAACAATCTCTGATCTTCTGCTTTCAAATAATCGCAATTCAAGGATTTAGTTAAATACTCAGAAATTTTCCTCCCATTCAGTACCATCAATCATGAAATACAAGTCTTTATGTTCAATGAATCCGCTAATACAATAGCCATAGGATCACTATCAGTTTCAAGTCATGAGTAGAATTATTCTATTCATAAAGATTCAATCCCCTCGAAGCATATACAAGTACGTTACCATTTTGAATTAACACACGTTTTATCTCTTGTTCGAGCTTCACTATGCATAGTGAATTTATCATATCCACTATATTGGTGAATCTTGACACATACATGAGAAAATAGTAACACTGGTCATATCTTCCAAATAACCAACATACTAGTCGAATCCACTAGGCAAGGTCAAATACTGAAGTTGTGGTCAGCCATCATTTCAATATTTAAAAATAAAATTGGTTTCACGTTTATCAATCCATCAGAAAGTGTAGTTTTGTGTCTCAAATAGTTAATGGTAGAGCTACCTACGAGATTCATTAATGAGTCTCTAACAAGATCAAGAAAATCTCAAGAACATGCGTACCTTGTTTCCACTTATATAGGTCAACAAAGATACTTACTTCAGACATCTACTTCAAGGTAATAGATCCTCTAACTCTTGCTAGCTTTTGGAAAACAATTGTTTCTCTCAAGAAATTTCAATACAATCAATACTCAGTCTGCGACTTTGTATACACCACTAGGTCATTAATCACTTCATCGCAAAGAAATCAAATTATGGTTTGAAGATATCATTCATCAAATCCATCAATACTGCTAGATCATATTGTGAATACCCCTTTCCGATGAAGCGACGCATGGGAAGTATTTTGTGATTATGTTTATTTACAAAAGGGAATATTCATAATGACATTAAAATTACGAGAGTCGCCACGCCGTTTTAATTAAAGCCAAAACATTGAAAAAAGCATTTTTAGTGGGTTCGGGGGTCAAATTACACAAGAGAAGAATATTAAACGTTATCACTCCTATTGCCCGAATTGATCGGTCTTTCTATCATGATGCGGTGTATGTAGTGTGTTAGTGATTTAAACCGGATCCGAAGATTGCCTACGTTCCTCTCAATGTGAGAAGCTCAAGTCAGCGTAGTTCGAGAAGAATTTAGAATAGGCAGGAGAATCGGGATCATGCATAATGAGGGGGGAATTTACCTAATGTTTAGGGTTTAGAAGTAGTTCCTAGATCATCCTCGGTCCGATGAACCCTAGATCATCATCGGCTATGAAATAACATGTAATTATGAAGATCGCAACCCTAAATATAGCATAAATAAGGCTTTAATCTATGAACACGAAGAACATGCGAAGAACATATTATGAACATATGAATGAACATGCAAAGCATATGAAGAAACTATGAATAAACATGTAAGAACATGAATATAAAAGATCTACATTAAAAATGATGCAAGAACATGAAGAAAAAGTTAGAAAACTTACCTATGTTGGCAAGAAATAAACCTTGATCTCCTTGAGTGTTTGAATGCTTAATTAGGGAGAAAATTGTGTTTAAGAACTCTAAAATTCGGACTTAAAGCTCTCAAATCCGGGCTCCTTAACCAATGGGCTGAGATTGGTTTATATAGTAAACTGAGGGGAAGATCTGACGGTCAGGATCATCCGGAGCAAGGTTGGCCACCTGGCCATGATTGAAGACGGCGACAATGTTGGCCGCGTGGCCAAGGTCGGAGGCGCAGCAAGGTTGGCCGCGTGGCCAAGGTTGCGGGCTGACATGATTCCTAAGCTAGGGTTTCTGCATGGTTTAAGGAAACCATATTTTGACCATATTTAGGGTGTTCTAGAATAATGAGACATATTTTGGGAATCTGGGACAAGTCTTTGCAAGGTTTCTAATTCCTATAAAGTCCTTGTATATTTGGGAAAGCCCTAATAAACTCATTTTCAGATCGGGTACTAACAGTAGCCCCTCGGCGACGCTTCTTGCAAGGCAATGGAGGGTCGACGATAAAAGGAGGATCCGTTCTGGAACATGAGTTTCAAAACAGATAAAAGGATCGATGGAAAGGCTGAACCTTGGAGGCGACCTACGTATCCACAGGGGAATCAAGCCAAACGTAGTTCAGATCTGATGGGAAATTGGGAATGATTGTCCACTGGTGGGGAGCAACATCTTCTGCTGGGGAGAAGTCTGATCTGTGGGAAAATGCATCTGCCGGGGAAAATGCAACTGCAGGGGATGAGAGATGACCATGTCGGTTGGGTGGATGAACCTTTCCAGGTTTCCTACGTATCCTTGGAGGAATCAAGCCGATCGTAGTTCAGAGCTATTGGGGAAAGACGAGACATCGAACTTCTGCTGCGGATAACAATCCTACGGATACTATCTTGTAGGAAGAACGAACATTCGTAAGCAATGAAGTTATTTGGGAAAAATAAAGACTACGTCGTCTAAATAATCCCAAGATGGAATGGTAAACGCAATCAGGATCGCCCGGGTTCCTGCCGATCGCGCTAAAGTAATAGATGCTGGATCTCTCGCAATTAGAAACTCCAGGGTTTCTGCCAATTACGATCGATCTAAGGTGCGTATGACATAGAGGCGCCGAAGTCTCTGTAATCATACGAATCCTAAGCAAATGTTTGGAAATTTTAAACGCAATCAGAAACGCCCAGGTTTCTGCCGATCACGTTAAAATAATAGATGCTGGATCTCTCGTAATTAGAAACGCCCGGGTCTCTGTCAATCACGATCGATCTAGGATGCGTATGACATAGAGGCGCCGAAGTCTCTGCAATCATACGAATCCTAAGCAAATATTTGTTGAAGAATGGAAATTTTAAGGGGTTTTCCGTTCCCAAAGATAACGAATATCAGTCAAAATTGTGCTAAGGGCACCTAAAATGAATCAAAGGGAAAAGATCAGGGGCAAAAATGGGATTTTATCTGAAGGGACAAGGTTGGCCGCGTGGCCAAGGTCACTGAATTGCAATAGTGGCCGTGTGGCCAAGGACGCTGAGTGGTCAGATCTCCTTCACGCGGATCGCTGATCTAACAGCTGGGATCGCGAGGACAGAAGTGACCGCGTGGCCAAGATCGCGTACGGGCTGACTCCTTGGTCGCATCACCAGAAACCCTCTTTTTTCTCCTTCTTCCTTCTTCTTCCTTCTTCTCCCTCCTCTATTGTTGCCGAGTTAGAGAGAGAAAATTGAGTTTTAGAAAGAAAAAGCTAGGATTTGATATTTTTTGAGGATTTCGTTTCGAATACTTCGGATAAAATGGCGGACTGGATCAATGAGGCCTTGTTTGGGGGTTTTCCGGGCCAAGGTGGATATGTGCCTCCACAACAAGAACAAGAACAGTGGCATGGCGATCCTCAAGGTGAGGGAAATGTAGGGGCTAACCTAGGAGTGGGTTTTGAAGCGGCGCCTTTGATACCACGGGGCGGTTTGAGACCACGAGCAGCGACTCGGAATTTTCGCGACAGCCTTCTTCGGTCAACATTTGATCAAGACTATGATTTCTACATCGACTCAGAGCGTCACTGGTCGATGGGCCTTCCGGAGACACGAGAGGTAAATTTCAAATTTTCGCTCCTCTCATTTTCACATTTTTCGCACTTTTGTACAAAATATATATTGCTAGAATCGTAATTTGCTAGAAATGTAGATTGCTAGAAATGTAAATTGCTAGGAGTGTAACATACCTGTGCTGTGTTTACCTGCAGAGGATCAAGGCTCGTGGGTCCACAGTGACTGTGGGCAAACTGTGGGCGTCTCTGCCGGAGGGACCGGCCGGTTTGCGTGCTCGGATCGAGGCTATGGGGTTTGGCCCATTCTTTGATAGTGTCCGCACGGTTGGGGGCACTCTGAAGGTGGCGGCGGTGATAGAGGTGTGCAGGGAGTTCTGGTGGGACACCACCCATACCTTCCACTTCAGTTGGGGAGAGATTACCCTCACGCCGACGGATTTTGCGGCTATCACAGGATTGAGGTTCACTGCTACCCCTTTACCTTTTGATGAGAGCTTGGCGGAGCGGCGAGACTACAGGCAGGCTTTGTTGGGGGTTGACACCGACCAGGGAGGAGGTGTCAAGGGTTATGGAGTGGAGGCCGGGAAGGTAAACCGTTTGGTGGAGATGGCTATTGAGGCCTTCGGTAGGGGAGAGTACGATTTGGATTGCTTGGTCCGGCTGTTCTTATGGTACAGCTTTTCAGAGATCTTGTTTCCCAGTGGGGCTAATGTCTGCAGGTACTCACTGCTAGGGGCTTTTGTGGACTTGGACCAAGTCAGTGGGATTTCTTGGGGCGGAGCTGGTTTGGCTGAGATTTACTGAGCATTGGACCATTGCTCGAGGCTAGCTCGTCGGCCTTTGACGGGTTTCAGTTCGCCTTTGAGGTATGTTCTTGACTACCCTTCTTTTCACTTATTGAGATTTCTGCTCCATCTTTTGGTCTGAAATGTCTCTTTCATTGTATGCACAGGCTTGGGTGTACGATATCTTCGGTGTCGCCCCTTTTCAGTTGGTGATGAGTGCTAACAAGGTTGTTCCCATCATGTCGTACAGGTGCAAGAGCAACAGGGCTCCTCCCCGCAGAAACCGGGATAGGAAGACGGTGGATGCTGCTGATCTGAGGAGGGTGTTCGTCAGCATAGGGCCAGCGCGTTACCGTGGGCTCCTTATGATCCTCCTCGGGATATGCTCCGTCCCGTGAGGTTGGCAACTTTCTTGGCTCCCACTCCGGCAGAGCATTACAGGGGGAGTGACGACTACGCCGGCTATGTGCGGACTCGGTTGATCAGCCCTCAGGTTCGGGCTAGGATGTTATCCGGAGAGGGGTCGAGCTCGGCCCGTTATGTAGGTAGGAGTCGGCCTTTGGTTGACATGCCCCTTCGCTCGAGGAGCGTGAGAGTGATGAGGGGCGGCCGAGAGGTGTAGCTTAGCTTGGAGCCTATTAATGCAGATCTTGTTGAGGAGACATTCATTCCTCCGCCCGACGCTGGGGTACGGCTTTGTGCTTTATATTAGTCATGTTCGCACACACTTATTTCTTTCTGTATCACAATCTCTGCCTTTGGGCCTCTTTCAGGTGACTCGGGAGGCATATATCCGTTCAGCTCGGCGAGAGAACGTGTTGATGCGCTTACTGAGGGAGGCGTACCATTCATGTACTTGTCAGAGGGACGAGGTTGCATCACCCCAACATCGTGAGCGGTCTCCGAATGGTGCGGGCTCTTCTCACACTGGTGGTCGAGCGGTCCGGGGCTCGAGCTTTAGCGCGGCGTGGAGACACCACGGAGGAGGAATCTGATTAGGCCGGGCCCATTTTCTTTTATTTCCCTATATTATTAGCTAGTAGAGAGCAGAGGGATATGTATGTATAGAACAAATATTAAAATGCATGTATGTATATTATGTTCTAAAATGCAATTTTATTGTGGGAGCCTACTTGTGCAAACTAGTTGTTTTACAAATGTTCCTAATTTTATACAATGCATGAGCCACGGGACGGGGCAGGTACGTAGTTGCATGGATTTGTTACGGAGTGGGAGGAAACAAACTGGATTTCTGCATGGAGCGATGTTGGCCGCGTGGCCATGGAAAGGTCGGCCGCCTGGCCAAGAGCAATAATGGCCGCGTGGCCGAGGACAATTGTGGCCGCGTGGCCAAATCTGCCGCCGACTCTGGTTTTCCTTTTCCTGGCAGGAATTGGAGTTTGTGTACTATTTAAGGGGAGTTTGTGTTGCCTTAGAATTCGTACCAGCCACTTCTTTTGAGAAATTTAGAGTTCCAATCACCAATTTGCTTGCTCTTTTGCCATGGATCATGAGGATAGGATCACAAGTCTTGAGAAAAAAGTCTTTATAACCTCTTTGGAGAAGTGGGTTGCCAAACTTTCTGGTTCTGGTCGTAGGAAACTTGATGAACGGTATGGGATAAAGTGTCTATGGTCACTTTCGCACATGAACTCCAATACCAACCTTTTGCTGGAATGATACCCTCCATGTCTTCAACTTTTCATTCAACGATATGACACCCACTTATGAGGATATCGCGGCACTATGTGGCTATGAAGGGAAGGGTAAAGCTGCCTTGCCATTTGATTTTGTTTGCTTGAGCGACAAGTTGATGACCTTTGGCGTGTCTGTGGAGGACTTTGATAGGTATGCTAGGGGCGGCTATGTTGACCTTTCTTGGATGCCACAACACTTTATGCACATGGACGTGGCTTATGACCGTTCTTTGGACCATCTTGCACTATGCTTGTTTGCCTCTATTCTCTTCCCCTCTGAGGTTGGGTTTGCCAGTGAAGGGTGCTTGGGCATGGTAAATTCCGCTCGTCTAGGCTACGACATTATGCCGGCTATCCTTGGAGAGATGATCTGTGGGATTCCCCATCTTGCGGCTTATGGTGGGATGCCCTGCGGTAGTGATAGGCTCTTGACTATGTGGTTGCAAGAGAGGCTTCATGTCAATAAACCGGCGGCTTCTCTGAAGGTGGCTCCATGGATGCACCGTATTAGGGGGATGGCGGAGCGGTTTGAGGGCATGACTCTCAAAGGTTGGGAACAGTATTTGGCAGAGATGGTGACTGATGACATTCAATGGGTGGTGCCCCATTGGCACATTCATTCTGTGAGGGAGAAGCAAGTAGGACTTCACATGATCAAAGTTCCGACACTCTCTGGGACTACCTTTTACTACCCCGCTAGAGTGCTCCGTCAGTATGGCTTAGTGCAGACTACCCCGGAGGGTTGGGACAAGGAGAGAGATGATTTTCCTTTTGGGATACTTCAGTTGGATGACAGTGCTTCGGTCCTTCTCTCTCAGATATGAGGCGAGGCTGGTTTTAGCCGTAGGACCTTCATCACCCCCTCTAGCAACACCTACCTGTCACGAGAGTACTTGGATTGGTATATGGGAAAATTAGGCATGCGGAGCAGACTCTAGAGACCCTAAGGGGCACTATTTTGGGATTCTGTGCTCCAAGTTTTTCATTGAGAGTTAAGGAGGCTGAGGCTTATGAGAGGAGGATGAGCAAAAGCGTGGCCAACGGGAATGGAGATGGAGTGGGGGCATCCAAGAAGAGGAAAAGCGAAGAGGTTCCTGTCGGCAAGGCTAAAGGTGTTAGCGAGTTTGAGAGGAGGTTTTGTGAGAAACCTAAGAAGAAGAAGGTTCGCCGTGGACAAAGCAAGAAGAAAGAGACCGAGGGCACAAATGGCACTAAAGAGTAATCCCGAGCGTCTCTCCATAGTCATTGCAGACATATTAGTTTAATTTAGTTTACTTTTGTTTTAGTTTCAATTTCAGAATAGATTATTTATTCAAAAGGTATGTCGAGCTTAGACTCATCAAATAAGTGTCAACATGCAATGACTATGGAAATAAAAGTTTTTGCTTTCAGAAAATACAACTTCTATCTTTATTGCTTTGTGACAGGATTTGGATGTTTATTTGTTTTTTAGACCGCACCTTTTGAAAGGCTGCCTACGTTCCCCTTTTACAAATAGGACTAAGGGGCTCAGGTCACCGTAGTTCACTCCAGTCGGACTAGAATGATTTTAGAGAAAGGGAAGATAGAAGGGGGAACGCTCTAACTTTTGCCTAGACCGCCCTTGCGGGTTTTCGATCTAGCGAGCTTTGTACGCACCCTTATTTTGCATAGACCGCCCTTTGCGGGTTTTCAGTCTATCGGGCTTCTTTTTGCGTTTTTTTTTTTTTTTTTTTTTTTTGTAGAAGGGGAGTCTAATCATAGTAGCGTCTGAGCTTGCTGAGGTTGATTGGTTCCTTGAACGGGTTGCCATCCAAATCTGCCATTCTGACCGCTCCTCTGGAGAAGATCTTCTGTACTACAAACGGACCTACCCAAGTGGGGGCCCCACTTCCCGAGGGGGTTGAACTTGTTGGGCAAGCGTTCTTTGAGCACCAAGTCTCCCTCCTTTATGTCAACAGGCTTGACTCTTTTATTGAAGGCTTTCGTCGTTCTCCTTTGATAGGCTCAGATATGTTCCATGGCCTTCAATCTGCGTTCATCGAGCGTTTCCAAGTGATCATAGCGACTCCGGAGCCATTCTACTTCATTCACTTGGTTTTTGAGTAAGATCCTCAATGATGGCACTTCCAATTCTATAGGGAGTACCGCCTCCATGCCGTATGTCAAGGCGTAAAGGGTCTCTCCAGTAGCAGTGCGGACTGATGTTCTGTATCCCCAAAGTGCTAATGGTAACTTCTCGGGCCAATCCCGTCCTTGCAGAGCCATTTTGCGAATTATCTGTTCTATTGTCTTGTTGGCCGCCTCAACCGCGCCGTTAGTCTGTGGATAGTACGGGGAAGATTTCTTTCGTTCGACCTTGAATTCTACGAGCAAGCGAGCACAATCGGCTTCGAAATGACTGCCATTGTCTGATATAATGAGGTTAGGGACCCCATATCTACACATGATGTTCTCTTTGATAAACTGCGCCACCTTCTTGGAATTCAGCACCTTGTAAGACTGAGCTTCGACCCACTTTGTGAAGTAGTCGACTGCGACGAGGACAAATTCGTGACCGTTACTGCCGGCTGGTGAGATTTTCCCAATGATGTCTATACCCCATATGGTGAATGTCCAAGGCGTGGTGGAGCTGTACAACTCGTGTGGGGGGATGTGGTTGAGGTTGGAGCATACTTGGCACTTATGACACCGTCGAACCCATTGAATACAGTCCGTCTCTATGGTAATCCAATAGTAGCCCAGGCGAGTGATCTTCTGTCTAAGCATCCTTGCATTCATGTGAGGTCCACACAAACCGTTGTGTACTTCCTCCATTATTGTTTCAGCTCTCTTGCTGTCGACACATAAGAGCAATAGCCCGTCGTAATGTCTTTTGGACAAAGTATCGTCTAACAATACGAATTGGCCCGCCAGTCTTTTAAGCGCTTACAGACTTTTGGCCTTCACATCTCCATCAAAAGACGTCTCTCCGTGCTTAAGGAACTTATAGATTTGGGCGTACCATTGGTTTGCGTTCACCTCCGCATCGATCCGGATTTTGTAGCAATAGGCTGGGTTCTCCCTTCGTCCAACCCTAAATGGCTTCACGGACCTTCCTTCGGGAATCTCGACCAACGAGGCCAATGTAGCTAGAGCATCTGCGAACCTATTTCTGTCTCGTGGCAGGAAATGGAAGGTGACTTCTTTGAACTGTGTTATCAACTCATCCATGTAACCTTGGTATCGCTGCAGGCAAGGATCAATAGTTTTCCATTTCTTCGCCGTTTGGTTAATAATCAAAGCAGAGTCTCCATATACTTCTAACTCTTTCACGCTGCGTTCTAGGGCGGCTTCCAGTCCGGCTATACATGCCTCATACTCGGCGGCGTTGTTGGTTGTTGAAAAGTTCAGCTTGATGGCTATAGGAGTTTGTTCATCTTTGGGATCAATAAGTAGGAGTCCGACTCCATTCCCTCGTTTGTTTGCATCCCCATCAAAGAATAGTTGCCACCTTTCTGCGACCTCAATCGCGAAAATGTCGTCGTCCGGGAAGTCGGGGTCGGGTCCCCTTGTCTTGGTGCTTGGAGAGTCTGCGAGCTGATCGGCCATTGCCCTCCCCTTGATTGCCTTCCTCGGTGCATAAGTAATGTCGAACTCTCCCAAGAACACTGACCATTTAGCGAGTCTCATAGAAAGGGAGGGTTTATCAAACAGGTACTTGATAGGATCCATTTTCGAGACTAGTAAGATCGGATGGGATACCATGTAGTGCTTGAGCTTCGTCACCACCCATACTAGGCCTACGCAGGTCTTCTCGAGCGTGGAGTAATTGAGCTCGCTACCCTGTAACTTTCGGCTGACAAAGTAAACTGCATTCTCAATCCGGGAATCTTTGGCTTCTTGCGCTAACATGGCTCCGACGGCGGTGTCTGTCACAGTTAGGTATAGTAGCAACGGATTCTCCTTATGCGGCGGGCGCAGGATTGGGGTATTCACCAAATACTGTTTGATCCTCTCAAGGCTATCTGGCAGTCATAATCCCACTCCACATTGGCTGTTTTCTTCATCAGTTTGAAAATTGGTTCGCAGATGGTGGTCAGCTGATTGATAAACCGACTGATGTATTGCAGGCGTCCCATGAATCCTTTTATCTCCGTCTCGGTACGGGGCGACTTCATCTCCAGGATGGCTTGAATCTTCCTTGGGTCGGCTTCGATCCCATTCTCGGTGACCATGTAACCCAATACTTTCCCTCTACGAACTCCAAAGGTGCATTTCGCCGGGTTCAAACGCATGGCGTGCTCTCTCAACCTGTTGAAGAATTTTCTGAGATCTATCAAGTGTTGGCCATCAGACCCTTTTGAATGTATAATCATGTCATCCACGTACACCTCAATCTCCTTGTGGATCATATCGTGGAATAAAGTCGTAACTGCCCGTTGGTAGGTAACCCCAGAGTTCCTTAGCCCAAACGGCATGACAGTATAGCAAAAAGTCCCCCATGGGGTGGTGAAAGCTGTTTTCTCTTGGTCCTCCTCGGCCATCTTGATCTGGTTATAGCTGGCAAACCCATCAACAAACGACTTGACCTCATAATGGGCGGTCGCGTCCACCAACATGTCGATATTTGGCAGGGGGAAGTCATCCTTCGGCGTAGCTTTGTTGAGATCCCGAAAATCCACACACACTCTGACTTTACCATTGGATTTTCTGACAGTCACCAAATTTGATAACCAAGTTGGATACTCGATCACCCTGATGAAACCCACACGGAGTAGCTTCTCAATCTCTTCCTTCACTTGCAAAGACCATTCCGGCTTAATGCGGCGCAGCTTATGTTTGACTGGCTTAGCGTCTGGTGCTGTCGGGATTCTGTGCTCTACGATCGAGTTGTCGGGCCCCGGCATGTCTTTATAAGACCATGCGAACACATCCACATATTCTTTGAGTATCTCAATCAGTGCTTCCCTTTCGGCTCCGCTGAAGAAGCTTCCAATCTGCGTTTCTGTAGGCTCGGCTTCGGTTCCCAAATTCACGTATGTTAACACCTCATCGGCAGCTTGGCTAGAGATTCTTTTTGATTAATAACCTATTCTGAAATTTCTTTAATGTATTCATCATTTAATGTGTCTGTGTCCGCCTCTTCTAATGAATCATTATTAACTAAGTGTATATCATTAGTTTGATTATTAGCCAATTTATCAGTTAAAAGAGTGACTATAGAGGGATACTCGGAAAGGTCGAGGGTTTCATTCATGGTAAAAGGAAAAATAGCGTTTGCAACAAGATCATAGTCTTCGGACGTAATGTCGTCAGACTTAGAGGAAGACTCAAATTCAAAATGTAAAACACTAGATTCTGGGGACGGGGATTTTGGGTGAGTGACAGGAGATGCTGCAGGAGTGGCGACAGGAGAAGAAGTAAGCCCCAATGTCCCCACCATAAATTCCGGAGTAGCTATAGGTCCCCCAATGATGCACCAATTCTTGAGCTTGTCCCCCATGGGTACCACCAATGTCCTCGGATCAATGTCCTTCTCTGATTCATCCCCAATAGCGGCTACCATGTCGTCGTCCAGCCCCAGATTAGCCATATGCTGAAGCAGATATTGGCCGTCCCACGTCTTAGTCATTCTTGGCGCTTCTGCAGTTTCCGCTGTCGGCTTGTCAAGGGTTGCGGCTTCAAGTTGATCTGCCAAGTCATCTGCAACCTTGGCGGAGTACTCATGCCTGATGGTTCTAACTCTGCCCGTGGCTTTGTCAAATTCCATGTAAGTCAGCTTCATGTTGGACCGATCGAATTCCACATCTCTGAAAATCTCGAACCCTTTCTGCAACTTACCGGTGTGGTCAATCCATGGCTCTGCGAACTCAAAACACGAAAAATCCTCACCTTCCCTAACAAAGTAGCTATTCAGGGACAGGCGGTATGGCCGCATTTCGGGCTTTTTGTAGGGAAGCTTCATCTTTTTAAGTAATTCTATCCTTTGTTGTTCCATCTTGTCTTCAGGAGTAAGGGTGTATCCTAGGCCGAACAACCCTCGATGATCAACCTCTTCAACCAATTCTGTGGGGCCTTGCAAGTTCTTACCTAGCCCCAGCCCCAGTATGAAGCCCATATTACGCAGTATCTTGACAACAGGTGCCACTTTATCCGTTGTTTTAGTCAGGTCGATGGTGCAGATCTGTGCTTGGGCCACTATTTCAAAACCATTGAAGAGTCTGCTCTCTTCCCCATTCTGAATCTGTAAGACAGGAATGCCCTTGGTGTCCGTCCCTTGGGCAATTACGAGATCGTTGTAGATGATGGTCACTTCATTACCAGATTGAAACTTCACACACTGGTGCAGGGAAGATGGGACAGCGCCCGACTGATGTAACCATGGCCGGCCAAGGAGGAGTGAGAAGGTTGCGGGGATATCTATGACGTGGAAGTCGGTCGGTAGGATCTTTGTTCCGATGGTAATGGGCAAGGTGGCTTCGCCTATCACGGCGCGGCATGTAGAGTCATAAGCTTTGATGGTTTGATTGGATGGGCGTAAATCAACACCATGAACGCCAACCACATCCATCATCCTTGAAGGCAGGATATTAATAGCAGAACCATTATCAATGAATACACGGGGAATTTTCTTGCCATTCACCTCGACAGTGATGTATAAAGGCTCATTATGATCAACTCTGAATATTGGCTTGTCTAGCTCTGAGAATGTGATGATGTTTCCATAGTGGATATTACCAATCATGTGGGTGACGTCCTCCGGGGTAGTAGTGGATGGTACCATGGTGGCGGCGAGGTTTTGGTCGAGCATGAGGCGATGGGCTAGGGAGGAGGTGAGTAGGGACCATAGTGAAATATGGGCTTGGGTTTGTTTGAGTTGAGTGAGGATAGGGTCTTCTTTGTCTAGGTCGGCTTGCTCTTCCTTCCCAAAGATTTTCTTTGCTCCCTTCGGATCAGATTGGTACACTTGACCGGATCTTGTAAGGAGACAAACTTCTGCACGTAGCTCCTCCAAAGACAATGGCGTGTCACGACAAGGGGGCGAAACTTCGGTTCTTTCGGCCTCCTCGAATATTTCGGCCCAAGAAAGAGGTTGAGAGGGTTTGGGACTCTCTTCCTCTAGAGATTCGACTTCACTAACTAGTTCTTCTAAAGACAACAAGTAGCAAGAAGGTTCTTTATTATTAATCATTGAAATACAACCCATCTCATCACAGTCCACCACAACAGGCTCGGCCGGATCAGTGATCTTACTAAGTTCTACCATGAGTACATTGCTAGCTACATAATCTCTAGGGTCTTCGACTGTTGGGTTTCGTAGTAACATGCGCAGCGGAATTTAGCATTTAAAATTTTGAAACCCAAAGCCCATAGATCCGTTCATATGATTAAATCAAATACAATAACATGAATATAGGATAAAACTAACCCTTGATGGCTATTAAATTTTCTCTTGGTCTTTGGTGGAGATTTGAAGACTTGATCACGATCACAAAGCTTGAACACGAACTTTGAAGATGATGATTTTCACCCTCTAGCGGTGTCCACACTTCGAACGAATATCAAAGGAACTTCTTTGATCTTGGTTGCTAGACCAAATTGTGAAACACGTTTTCACAATGAATTTGAACTATATGGAATTTTCTCTCTTGTGTATTATTTTGTTCTTTGACCAAGGATGTCTTAGAACAAAGTAAAACCTCTCTCAAACTCTTTGGAGACTCGCAAAAGGCTATCACTGAAGTTCTGGCCGAACTCATTGTTAGTACCTGACCTGAAAATGAGTTTATTAGGACTTTCCCAAAAATACAAGGACTTTATAGGAATTAGAAACCTTGCAAAGACTTGTCCCGGATTCCCAAAATATCTCATTTATGGCAAAATCTATCAAATTAGGTAGTAAATGGTTTCCTTAAAACCATGCAGAAACCCTAGCTTAAGAATCAAGTCAGCCGGCATCCTTGGCTATGCGGCCAACCTTGCTCCGCGTTGATCTTGGCCACGCGGCCACTCTTGTCACCGGCTTCAACCATGGCCAGGCGGCCAACCTTGCGCTGGATGATCTGGACCATCAGATCCTCCCATCAGTTTACTATATAAACCACTCCATTCCATTGGTTTTGGGGTCCGATTTTGAGAGCTCTAAGTACGAATTTTGGAGTTCTTAAACACTATTTTGCTCTCTAAATTAACATTAAAACACTCAAGAAGATCCAAGGTTTATTTCTTGCCAACATAGGTAAGTTTTCTAACTTTTTCTTCATGTTCTTGCATTATTCTTAATGTAGATCTTTTATATTCATGTTCGTACATGTTTATTCATAGTTTCTTCATATTCTTTGCATGCTCATTCATATTTTCATATATGTTCTTCGCATGTTCTTCATGTTCATAGATTAAAACCTTATTTATGCTATATTTAGGGTTGCGATCTTCATAATTACATGTTATTTAATAGCCGATGATGATCGAGGGTTCATCAACCCGGGGATGATCTAGGAACTACTTCTAAACCCTAATCTTTAGGTAATTCCCCCCCTCATTATGCATGATCCCGATTCTTCTGCCTATTCTAATTCTCTGCGAACTACGCTGACCTGAGTTTCTCACATTGAGAGGAACGTAGGCAATCTTCGGATCCGGTCTAAATCACTAACACACTACTAACACCGCATCATGATAGAAAGACCGATCAATTCGGGCAATAGGAGTGATAACGTTCAATATTCTTCTCTTGTTGTAATTTGACCCCCGAACCCATTAAAAATGCTTTTTTCAATGTTTTGGCTTTAATTAAAACGGCGTGGCGACTCTCATAATTTTAATGTCGTTAAGAATATTCCCTTTGTAAATAAAAATAATCACAAGATACTTCCCATCCGTCGCTTCATCGGAAAGGGGTATTCATAGTGGCGACTCTGCTGGGGACTGCTTTGAAACTTTTTCAAACTTAGTGGGTCTAACTTTCGTTCACATCATGATGTCTGCCATGTTCTCACATGCACCTCACATACTTGCCATGTTCACACATGCACCCTCCACACACTTGCCATGTTTATACATGCATCTCACATACTTGCCATGTTCACACATGCACCCGCGCACCCCACAATGTTAATACTTGTACTTTGTTGATACTTGTACTTCGTATATACCTTGTATCCTTGTATCCCTGTTATCTTCGCTTTAGCATTAGGGTCAAACAAAACTCTGCTATGCTCCCTTGTACATGGCTCTCTCTCCCTCTCTCACGCATTGCATTGCATCATCCTAACATCAAAAGCTTCTCTCTTTTCTCCTTAAAAAGAATTAGTTTCTTGCCACACACTACCACAGTCCGTGTCAGCACTGCACAGGTCCCCATTACCCGGAGTATTCGATGTGCATGAATTTGTGTGCTACTACCGCACTCTTTTCGAGTCACTCGTCTATTCCACTCACCGTATACGGTGGGAACCTTTTACCTAACCCGTTTCAACCCACACTAGTATAGGTATCACACCTAGGTTTTGACCGGTTGGTTTGGCTAGCTTTTTCTTAATAGTCAATTAACGTGCTGTCTATGTCGAGTCATCCCCAAGTCAATGATGAATCGATATCTTTGAGAGAAAGTGCACAAAAAAGTGATTTCCCTACAAGGGACGTGCCATGGTGAGATGAGTGTTTATTGTCAAGATCTCCGCTCATCATTAACTTGCGTAGGATGCAATATAGACGTCACGTTAAATGCCTTTAAGGAAGGGTTAGTCGTAGGATCCGATGGTTGGTGGAAGCCGCTTGCCCTATAGGACCCTTGCCCAAATCGTCCGTTTGGGGGTGTACAATGCAGGTGAAAAACGAGGGGTCTATAGACGTAATGATGGCCTCCACTGATCGTATTCTTCTAACTAGTTGCGAAAAAGGGGTACCCCTTCCAACCAATTAGGATGTAAATAATGTATGTTTTTGTAAATTAAAATATACTTTGCATGAGCCTTCCCCCTCTCCTAAAGCTTCATTGCCCTCCAACCTTTCAGCAAAGCAAGTTTGGATCCGTTCGGGTGGTCGACTACAACGTGAAGCTTCTACTCCGTCCACGTTCTCAGTCTCGTCATCAGCAATGTCAACTCCCGCTTCAGCTTCAGCCTCTGCTCCTCCTGCCAGTGCCGCCGAGCTCAACACTGAGGCTACTCTCAATGGTATTCCCCCAAGCCTCCAGAACTTCCTCGCCGGTCTCGAAGCCAAGATCAGGAATTTCGAGGAAAGCAACAAGATGTTGGAAGACCAGAACCAACAGTTGAAGGGTCACATTCAACAAAAGGGGACTAAACTGGTGTCCGATGGGGAGAATTTCATTTATGTCGAGGATGAAGAGGTCAATACCAACTGTCCCCCCAACACCAATGCTACTGCCTTCCCATTCCCAAGCTACCGCAATGTTCCACCTCCTTCTCTCTACACCCAACAAGGTTTCACTACCATGAGCAAGAACAAGGCTGTCTATGAACCTTCCCCTGAACTGCTTGGTGGCTACCTCTCCGCTAGCAAACTACCCGCACCCTCGTTGCCTCTGAGTATTGGGATGGCCGCTGCTACTGCTTCCACTACTCCTCCCGTCATTCTGTCAGAAACTATCCCCGACATCTCCAATCACCCTGTGGTTATGGCCATGCAAGAGCAAATGCGAAAGTTGATCGAGACCGTGGATAAGCAAAGTGCACCGACTACCAAGACAATCAACCCTAGCCAAGTAGGGGCTCTCCCCAAGGATTTCAAGATGCCTAAGGTGGCAATGTTTCATGGTGACTCGTGTCCTAAGACTCATTTGGATAGTTATGTGTTGGCCATGAGGGCTCGTGACTGCACCAACGAACAAATGGCTCGCGTGTTTCATAGCACTTTGGATGGTATAGCTCTGCGTTGGTTCTTGGGGCTAGAACCAAGCGAGAGGCAAACGTGGGATCAAATCAGTGCCATTTTCTGTGAGAAGTATCAAGCTAACTTGGATTGGCATGTAATCGAACCGACCTTGAGAACACTATGCAAAAGCCCGGCAAGGCTATTTATGATTTTTACAAGAGGTGGAATCATCGGATGTGCGAGGTCCAATACCCACCAAAAGCGAAGGAACAGAAACATATTTTCTACAAGTGCTTGCTACCGGAGATGAAAGCAGCTATAGGTAATGGTTACTTCCCTGATTTGCGGGAAATGGTTGACGCTGGAGTAAAGTACGAAGCAGGGTTCACTGGGATTGTGCCGCCAAAGGAAAGTCCAAAGACCAACAACAACAACACCTTCCGCTACAAGGCTCCTACTACGCCTGCGCCTCCTAGGGGTGGAAAGGAGTCCGTCGGTCAAGTAAATATGGTCCAGAAAGAGGTCCCGCTAGATGTCCAAGCCGTAACAAGGAATGGGGCTCCGCCGCAAAGAGAGAGGGAATACTTTGACGATTTTGGTATGCCCATGGGGAAGGTCTTTGACGTGTTAGTTAAGAGAGGTCTTATCAAGCCTTTAGAAAATTACCAACCCGCCTACCCAAGAAGTGATTTGGACGCCTCCAAGTTCTGCAAGTATCACAAGCACATCGGGCACACAACGGATGGTTGTATTCAATTGAAGCGCGTAGTACAAGGGTTGATCAATGACAAGAAGATTGAGAAGCCGAAGGGTCCTAATGTGGTGAATAACCCTCTTCCCAACAATGGGGGTGGGGTGAATATGGTGCAAACATGCGAGATTAGTATCCTAGAGCTCATGGATGCCTTTGACAAGATAGGGCTCACGATGATGGATATCGTCATGGCATTGGTGACGTTAGAAATGCTCGAACCATTAGAAGGACACCTTCCCCGCCTTGGTTGCGATTTGTCGAAGTTTTGCCACTACCACAAGTGCACCGGTCACACTACCGAAGAATGTTTTGAACTCAAGAAAGCCGTGCAAGAGATCATCCACAAGGGAATAGTCGAAGACCCTAGAGATTATGTAGCTAGCAATGTACTTATGGTAGAACTTAGTGAGATCACTGATCCAGCCAAGCCTATTGTGGCGGACTGTGATGAGATGGGTTGTATTCCAATGACTAATAATAAAGAATCTTCTTGCTACTTGTTGTCTTTAGAAGAACTAGTGAGTGAAGTCGAATCTCTAGAGGAAGAGAGCCCCAAGCCCTCTCAACCTCTTTCTTGGGCTGAAATCTTCGAGGAGGCCGAAAAGACCGAAGTTTCGCCCCCTTGTCATAACTCGCCATTGTTGTCACGACCCGAAACCTAGGCTCTATTTTATTAGTAATTAAATGATTTTTATTTAATTATTTGCTTAATTATTTATTTAAATTAATATTTATTTAAATATTTATGTGTTCATTTTATGTGTTATAATATTTATTCCTAGCTTTGTATTGAGTTATTTGGGCTAGTGTGGAAGTGTTGGGTCTTAATAGTTAGTAGGGAGTGTAAATAAATGTGCTAGTAGATGGGGGAGGGGCCCGAGTGTAATATTTTGAAATAATTCCCCCCTACTCCCTCCCTACTCCTCCTCTTTCACCCTCACACTCCACCCCCATTCTTCTTCTCCCAGCCATTCCTCTCTCTCTCTAAGCAAAAGTGGTAAGTTTTCTTCTCCTTCTTCTCTCTTCATTTAAACCTTCTTCCTTTCATCTTCTCTCATTTCTTAAATCATGAAATGTGTTTAGATCGTCGTTAGGATCGCGTAGAGCCAAAAAGAATCGAATTCCGTCAACTTTCATTATTTCCAAGTAAGTTACTTTTCCCCCATTTTGATGCTAAAATGTTCATATCATGTTCATGTGATGTTTGATGTGTTATTTTCGAAGTTTGATTGAGTTTTGAATTTATTTTGAATTTATTTGAGTTCTTGGGAAGAAAATGGTGATTTTGAAATGTTGGGTGTGATTCTTGGTTTTGGGTTGTTAGATGTTGTTGTTTAGGTTCCCTAGATGTTTAGATGTAGTTTTGGTACCTTGGAAACTAGTTGAAAGCTTTGATTTAGAGCATTTATTGAAGATTTGTGTTTTGGCTCGAAAATGGTGAACCCAGCTCTGATTTTCCGACCCAGATCACTTCCGAGCGCCCGCCCTTAAGCCCTTAGGCGCCCGCCCACTGGAGAATTTCACGACCATAAGTTTCTGCCACTCGCAAGCACCCGCCTGCCCCATTCCAGGCGCCCGTCCGCCCCCTGTTCCAGGAATTTGACCTTTTGCTTGGTTTAAGACTTAAGGCTTAACTAGTTTAGGTTTAATCCTTCTAATTAACTTAAGATAACACCGTGGAACACTCTATTGTTTGGATTTGATTCTTTTGTGAATAAATATGATGTGGAATTTATTTAAGTACCGTTTTGGGAATGTTGGTTCATCCTTGATGTGTTTATTTGGATTGGTTTACCTTTGTGGTAATTTAATTGGAATGGTTCCCTACTTTGGAACCTTAAGTTGTTCATTCATGCTAAATTATTATTACTTAGCATTTATTTGAAAGTCCAGCTGGTATTTTGTGTGTGTTTGGGCGATGGGAAAGATTATAATGGCAAAGCCAAGTCCATTATGATGTTGACCATTGTTTTGCCCCCTTCTTTACCCCTTCTCCAGATTGGCCTTGGAAAGGATAAGTCAGCGTTCCTTTGTGAATGTATCTGGCTAGCGGGTATGACTTTGTGTCATGATCCTTGTCCTTTGTGACACTGTTATGGTTATTGGTTCCGGTACCGGGGATTTCTCTTCAGCTTTTATGCTATTATGAAGATGATGATTTGTTGATTATTGAAGCTGCGCAGCGATCCTTTATTTGGATGTTCCGGTTTGGAAAACCTTGGCTATATCCTTTGTTATGTGTTTATTTCCGCTGCTATCTGTTATGTGATAAATGCTATGTGCTAGGTGATATTTATTATTGCTTATTGCTTCTTGCATCTTAGCATGTCATGTTGTTGCATTAGTAACCTATTGAGATTTATCTCACCCCCTTTCCTTTTATCTTTGTTTTTCCTTAACCCCCCCCAGGTGCTAAGGATTAGTCTCGCTGATCACGGGAAACAGGACGTCGAGTGTGGATCCATTCTTTTGGGGAAGGTTGATATAGGTTGGTTTACATTATGTAAATGTGTAACCATTTGGGGTATTTGTACCAAACATTGACGTCATTAGGATTTGTATATTTGTATTTTGTTGGGCGTAAACTTGTGGAAGTTTATGATAGTCGTAATGGGTTTTCATCAAACTTGGTTTTGTAAAACTTTGGATCATTACCACCTTTTGGTATAAATGGAATTTTTAACTTCAGTATTTCATAGTTTTGGTTTTAGAGTCGACGTCCAGCTCGCGGTCCCGGGGCCCGCGGGGTCCGGGGTCGCGACAGTTGGTATCAGAGCTATGGCATTAGCTCTAAGTATAAGTCTAGGTGGATTAGTATGACCTAGGTGGGTAGTAGAGTGCGGAGTGATTAATGGTTGATGTTTTATGCAGGTAATTACTCGCAATGTCTGGAAGAAGAAACAGAGGAGGTACTAGTGGGGCACAGAATCAGAATGATACAAGGGAAGAAGCCCGTGCCATGTTTCAAGGCATGTTTGAGGCGGCCATGAAAGCCATACATGATCAAGGTCCGAGGGCAGAGCAAGTCACAACCAAGGATTGAAAATCGAGGTAACTTTGGGGGACAATCTCAGTCCCGAGGACAACCGATCCCAAGGAACCCGGGTACCACTTCCGGGAACCAAGGGAGCCAAATTAGGAAGCCTTGTACCTTTTGTCAGAAAGTAGGCCATGCGGAGGATAGGTGTTGGAAAAAGCAAGGCAAGTGCACCAATTGTGGTGAAATGGGGCACTTTGTGAGAGACTGCACGAGGTACCGAGGTCAAGCATCCGGGTCAGGAGTTGGTTTTAATCAGGGTCAGAAAAGGGATGCCTCCGGGAAGCCCAAAGTTCAAGGGAAGGTTTATGCCATGAATCAACAACAAGCTACCGATGATCCGTCCGTTATTGGAGGTATTATTTCTGTGTCTAATGTGAGCGCACGAGCGTTAGTAGATCCAGGATCATCTCATTCATACATTTCTGTGCAATTTGCTTCCATGTTAAATGTTGCATTCGAGTCTTTACCGTACGTGCTAGAGGTGTCGACCCCTATAGGAGAATGCTTGATTTCTGATCGAGTCTTTCGTGCTTGTGACGTGGTTATTTGTGGTCGAGTCCTTTGTGCGGATTTGGTAGTTCTTCCTATCCAAGACTTTGATGTCATTTTGGGTATGGATTGGTTGAGCAAGTTTCATGCTTCTGTTGATTTCCGTAAGAAAACTGTTACTTTTTCCATTCCCGATGTGCCTAAGTTTGTTTTTGAGGCTTGTCCTCTGAGTAGAAAGGTTCGCTTAATTTCTTTTATGAAAGCGAGAAAATTATTCCATAGTGGTTGTGAGGGGTATTTGGCTAGTGTTCTTGATACTAGGAAGGAATCCCCTAGTTTTGATAGTGTTCGGGTAGTCCGGGAATTTCCCGATGTTTTCTCTACCGAGTATGATATGCCTCCCGATCGTGAGATTGAGTTTTGTATAGATCTTTTGCCGAGTACGGCTCCGATTTCGAAAGCGCCTTATAGGTTAGCTCCCGCAGAATTGAAGGAACTGAAGGTTCAGTTGCAAGAGTTGCTTGATCGAGGGTTTATCCGCCCTAGTGTTTCCCCGTGGGGAGCACCGGTTTTATTCGTGCGGAAGAAAGATGGTTCGTTGAGGTTGTGTATAGATTACCGGAAATTGAATCAGGTGACGGTGAAGAACAAGTATCCTCTACCGCATATTGATGATTTGTTTGATCAGCTTCAAGGGTCTGTGGTTTTCTCTAAACTTGATTTGAGAAGTGGGTACCATCAGTTGAAGGTTCGATCGGAGGATATTCCGAAGACTGCTTTTCGCACTCGGTATGGTCATTACGAGTTTTTGGTTATGCCGTTTGGGTTGACTAACGCGCCGGCCGTGTTTATGGATTTGATGAACCGAGTTTTCCATCCTTATCTTGATTCGTTCGTGGTGGTTTTCATCGACGACATTCTGGTTTATTCGAAATCTCGAGAGGAGCACGAGCAACATTTGAGGACAGTTTTATCCGTTCTTGCGAGGGAGAAATTATTTTCGAAGTTTAGTAAGTGCGAATTTTGGCTCGAGAAGGTGTCATTTCTGGGCCATGTGATTTCTAAAGATGGGATTTTGGTGGATCCGTCAAAGATTGAAGCTATAGTGGATTGGAAGAGACCCGAGTCAGTGACCGAGATACGTAGTTTTCTTGGTTTAGCCGGTTATTACCGAAGATTTATCGAAGGGTTTTCGAGGATTGCTACTCCGATGACTCAATTGACCCGGAAGAATGTTCCGTTTTTGTGGACCGAGAAATGTGACAAGAGTTTCGAGGAATTGAAGAAAAGGTTGACTACCGCACCGATCTTGACTTTGCCTAATGGGAGCGATGGCCTAGTGATTTACAGTGATGCTTCGAAAGAGGGTTTGGGTTGTGTGTTGATGCAGAATGGGAAAGTAATTGCTTATGCTTCGAGGAAGTTGACCCCTAGTGAGCAAATTACCCGACTCATGATATGGAGTTAGCGGCTATTGTCTTTGCGTTGCACAAGTGGAAGCACTACCTTTATGGAGCGAAGTTCGAGATTTTTACGGATCACAAAAGTTTAAAATACCTTTTCTCCCAGAAAGAGTTGAATAATAGACAACGCCGATGGATGGAATTGTTGAAGGATTACGATTGTGCGATTTCTTATCACCCGGGGAAGGCGAATGTGGTAGCCGATGCGATTAGTAGAAAATCTTATGTGGCCTCGATGATGGTTCAAGAGTGGAAAATGCTTGAGGATGTTCGAGATTGGTCTCCTCGTGAATCGAGACATGGGGCTATTTTTGCGAATATTAGGGTATCTTCGACCCTAATTCAGAGGATAAAGGAAGCTCAGAAAGAGGATCCCGAGTTGGTGAAAATAACGGGTAAATTGAAAGAAAAGAATTTCGAGGATTTTTCTGTTAGCCCGGTGGGAGTGTTGACTTTCCGTGGAAGATTGTGTGTTCCGGATGTTGATGGAATTAAACAGAGAGTTCTTGTTGAGGGTCACAAATCGAGGTATACTATTCATCCGGGTAGTACGAAGATGTATCAGGATTTGAAGCAACAATTTTGGTGGATTAATATGAAGAGGGAAATAGCTGAGTATGTTTCGAAGTGTTTAACTTGTCAGCAGGTCAAAGCCGAGCATCAGAGACCCGCGGGGTTACTTCAGCCTTTAGAGATTCCCGAGTGGAAATGGGAGCATGTGACTATGGATTTCGTTACGGGACTACCTCGTACCCGTAGGAAGTATGACAGTGTTTGGGTAATAGTGGATAGATTGACCAAGAGTGCCCATTTCTTGCCTATTGACATCAGATATTCGATGGAGAAGCTTGCGACCCTTTATATTGGTGAGATCGTTAGATTGCATGGGGCTCCGGTTAGCATTGTGTCAGATCGAGACCCGAGGTTTACTTCTAGATTCTGGAAGGCGTTTCAGGAAGCTTTGGGTACAGATTTGCGATTCAGCACAGCTTTTCATCCCCAGACCGACGGTCAATCCGAGAGGACTATTCAGATTTTGGAGGATATGTTGCGAGCTTGTGCGATAGACTTTTCCGATTCTTGGGATTCGCACCTACCGTTAGTGGAATTCTCCTACAACAACAGTTATCAGGCTAGTATCGAGATGGCACCGTTTGAGGCTTTGTATGGAAGGAAGTGTAGATCGCCTATTTGTTGGGATGAGGTCGGTGAAGCGAAAGTTTTGAGTATTGATTTGCTTCGGGATTTGGTTGAGAAAGTTAGGGTTATCCGGGATAGATTGAAGACAGCCCAGAGTCGACATAAGAGCTATGCAGATAACCAAAGGCGAGATCTTAGTTTTCAGACCGGTGATTTGGTATTCTTGAAGGTATCTCCGAAGGTGGGTATCCGAAGGTTCGGGAAGAAGGGTAAGTTGGCTCCGAGGTTTATTGGTCCGTTTGAGATTTTGGGAAAGGTTGGACTTCTAGCGTATCGTCTTGCGTTACCGTCATCCTTAGACCGGTTGCACAACGTTTTTCACGTTTCTATGCTTCGGAAGTATGTTCATGATCCATCTCACGTGTTACCGAGGATACCGGAGGATATTGAGCCAGATATGTCTTATGAGGAACGACCGGTTCGGATTCTAGATTCTAAAGTCCAAGAGTTGAGGAGCAAAAGTATTTCTTTGGTTCGAGTTCTTTGGAGGAATCATAACATTGAGGAGTCGACGTGGGAGCTTCATGATGAGATCGAGAGGAAATTTCCGTGGCTTTTTGTTTAAGGTGAGTCTCGTTAAAATTCGGGTCGAATTTTCTTTAAGGGGGAGTGAATGTCACGACCCGAAACCTAGGCTCTATTTTATTAGCAATTAAATGATTTTTATTTAATTATTTGCTTAATTATTTATTTAAATTATTATTTATTTAAATATTTATGTGTTCATTTTATGTGTTATAATATTTATGCCTAGCTTTGTATTGAGTTATTTGGGCTAGTGTGGAAGTGTTGGGTCTTAATAGTTAGTAGGGAGTGTAAATAAATGTGCTAGTAGATGGGGGAGGGGCCCGAGTGTAATATTTTGAAATAATTCCCCCCTACTCCCTCCCTACTCCTCCTCTTTCACCCTCACACTCCACCCCCATTCTTCTTCTCCCAGCCATTCCTCTCTCTCTCTAAGCAAAAGTGGTAAGTTTTCTTCTCCTTCTTCTCTCTTCATTTAAACCTTCTTCCTCTCATCTTCTCTCATTTCTTAAATCATGAAATGTGTTTAGATCGTCGTTAGGATCGCGTAGAGCCAAAAAGAATCGAATTCCGTCAACTTTCATTATTTCCAAGTAAGTTACTTTTCCCCCATTTTGATGCTAAAATGTTCATATCATGTTCATGTGATGTTTGATGTGTTATTTTCGAAGTTTGATTGAGTTTTGAATTTATTTTGAATTTATTTGAGTTCTTGGGAAGAAAATGGTGATTTTGAAATGTTGGGTGTGATTCTTGGTTTTGGGTTGTTAGATGTTGTTGTTTAGGTTCCCTAGATGTTTAGATGTAGTTTTGGTACCTTGGAAACTAGTTGAAAGCTTTGATTTAGAGCATTTATTGAAGATTTGTGTTTTGGCTCGAAAATGGTGAACCCAGCTCTGATTTTCCGACCCAGATCACTTCCGAGCGCCCGCCCTTAAGCCCTTAGGCGCCCGCCCACTGGAGAATTTCATGACCATAAGTTTCTGCCACTCGCAAGCGCCCGCCTGCCCCATTCCAGGCGCCCGCCCGCCCCCTGTTCCAGGAATTTGACCTTTTGCTTGGTTTAAGACTTAAGGCTTAACTAGTTTAGGTTTAATCCTTCTAATTAACTTAAGATAACACCGTGGAACACTCTATTGTTTGGATTTGATTCTTTTGTGAATAAATATGATGTGGAATTTATTTAAGTACCGTTTTGGGAATGTTGGTTCATCCTTGATGTGTTTATTTGGATTGGTTTACCTTTGTGGTAATTTAATTGGAATGGTTCCCTACTTTGGAACCTTAAGTTGTTCATTCATGCTAAATTATTATTACTTAGCATTTATTTGAAAGTCCAGCTGGTATTTTGTGTGTGTTTGGGCGATGGGAAAGATTATAATGGCAAAGCCAAGTCCATTATAATGTTGACCATTGTTTTGCCCCCTTCTTTACCCCTTCTCCAGATTGGCCTTGGAAAGGATAAGTCAGCGTTCCTTTGTGAATGTATCTGGCTAGCGGGTATGACTTTGTGTCATGTTCCTTGTCCTTTGTGACACTGTTATGGTTATTGGTTCCGGTACCGGGGATTTCTCTTCAGCTTTTATGCTATTATGAAGATGATGATTTGTTGATTATTGAAGCTGCGCAGCGATCCTTTATTTGGATGTTCCGGTTTGGAAAACCTTGGCTATATCCTTTGTTATGTGTTTATTTCCGCTGCTATCTGTTATGTGATAAATGCTATGTGCTAGGTGATATTTATTATTGCTTATTGCTTCTTGCATCTTAGCATGTCATGTAGTTGCATTAGTAACTTATTGAGATTTATCTCACCCCCTTTCCTTTTATCTTTGTTTTTCCTTAACCCCCCCCCCCAGGTGCTAAGGATTAGTCTCGCTGATCACGGGAAACAGGACGTCGAGTGTGGATCCATTCTTTTGGGGAAGGTTGATATAGGTTGGTTTACATTATGTAAATGTGTAACCATTTGGGGTATTTGTACCAAACATTGACGTCGTTAGGATTTGTATATTTGTATTTTGTTGGGCGTAAACTTGTGGAAGTTTATGATAGTCGTAATGGGTTTTCATCAAACTTGGTTTTGTAAAACTTTGGATCATTACCACCTTTTGGTATAAATGGAATTTTTAACTTCAGTATTTCATAGTTTTGGTTTTAGAGTCGACGTCCAGCTCGCGGTCCCGGGGCCCGCGGGGTCCGGGGTCGCGACAATTGTCTTTGGAGGAGCTACGTGCAGAAGTTTGTCTCCTTACAAGATCCGGTCAAGTGTACCAATCCGACCCGAAGGGCGCAAAGAAAATCTTTGGGAAGGAACCCGAGCAAGCCGACCTAGACAAAGAAGACCCTATCCTCACTCAACTCAAACAAACCCAAGCCCATATTTCACTATGGTCCCTACTCACCTCCTCCCTAGCCCATCGCCTCATGCTCGAGCAAAACCTCGCCGCCACCATGGTACCATCCACTATTACCCGGGAAGACGTCACCCACATGATTGGTAGTATCCACTACGGAAACATCATCACTTTCTCGGAGCTAGACAAGCCAGCGTTCGGAGTTGATCATAATGAGCCTTTATACATCACTGTCGAGGTAAATGGCAAGAAAATCCCCCGTGTATTCATCGATAATGGTTCTGCAATTAATATCCTGCCTTCAAGGATGATGGATGTGGTTGGTGTTCATGGTGTTGATTTACGCCCATCCAAGCAAACCATCAAAGCTTATGACTCTACATGCCGCACCGTGATAGGCGAAGCCACCCTGCCCATTACCATCGGAACAAAGATCCTGCCGACCGACTTCCACGTCATAGACATCCCCGCAACCTTCTCACTCCTCCTTGGCCGGCCATGGTTACATCAGTCGGGCGCTGTCCCATCTTCCCTGCACCAGTGTGTGAAGTTTCAATCTGGTAATGAAGTGACCATCATCTACAGCGATCTCGTAACTGCCCAAGGGACGGACACCAAGGGCGTTCCTGTCTTACAGATTCAGCATGGGGAAGAGAGCCGACTCTTCAACGGCTTCGAAATAGTCGCTCAAGCACAGATCTGCACCATCGACCTCACCAAAACAACGGATAAAGTGGCACCTGTTGTCAAGATACTGCGTAATATGGGCTTCATACCGGGGCTGGGGCTAGGTAAGAACTTGCAAGGCCCCACAGAATTGGTTGAAGAGGTTGATCATCGAGGGTTGTTCGGTCTAGGGTACACCCTTACTCTTGAAGACAAGATGGAGCAACAAAGGATGGATTTGCTTAAAAAGATGAAGCTTCCCTACAAAAGGCCTGAAATGCGGCCATACTGCCTGTCCCTGAATAGCTACTTCGTCAGGGAAGGCGAGGAGTTTTCGTGTTTTGAGTTCGCAGAGCCATGGATTGACCACACCGGAAAGTTGCAGAAAGGGTTAGAGATTTTCAGAGATGTGGAATTCGATCGGTCCAACATGAAGCTGACTTACATGGAATATGATAAAGCCACGGGCAGAGTTAGAACCATCAGGCATGAGTACTCCACCAAGGTCGCAGATGACTTGGCAGATCAACTTGAAGCCGCAACCCTTGACAAGCCAGCAATAGAAGCCACAGAAACTCCGAGTTCGACTGAGACGTGGGACGGCCAATATCTTCTTCAACATCTGGGTAATCTGGGGATGCACGAAGACATGGTTGCCGTCATTGGAGATGATTCTGAAGATAAGGTGGACCCAAGGACATTGGTGGTACCCATGAGGGACAAGCTCAAGAATTGGTGCATCATTGGGGGACCTATAGCTACTCCGGAATTTATGATGGGAACACTGGGGCTTACTCCTTCTCCTATCGCCACTCCTGCAGCATCTCCTGTCACTCACCCAAAATCCCCGTCCCCAGAGTCTAGTGTTTTACATTTTGAATTTGAGTCTTCCTCTAAGTCTGACGACCTTACGTCTGAAGACTATGATCTTGTTGCAAACGCTATTTTCCCTTTTGCCATGAATGAAACCCTCGACCTTTCCGAGTATCCCTCCATAGTCACTCTTTTAACTGATAAATTGGCTAATAATCAAACTAATGATATACACTTAGTTAATAACGATTCATTAGAAGAGGCAGACACAGACACATTAAATGATGAATACATTAAAGAGATCTCAGAACAGGTTATTAATCAAAAAGAATCTCGAGCCCAAGCTGCCGATGAGGTGTTAACATGCGTGAATTTGGGAACCGAAGCTGAGCCTAAGGAAATGCAGATTGGGAGTTTCTTCAGCGGAGCCAAAAGGGAAGCACTGATTGAGCTACTCAAAGAATATGTGGATGTGTTTGCATGGTCTTATAAGGACATGCCGGGGCTTGACAACTCGATCGTAGAGCACAGAATCCCGACGGCACCAGACGCTAAGCCAGTCAAGCAGAAGCTGCGACGCATTAAGCCGGAATGGTCTTTGCAAGTGAAGGAAGAAATTGAGAAGCTACTCCGTGTGGATTTCATCAGGGTGATCGAATATCCAACTTGGTTATCAAATCTGGTGACTGTCAAGAAATCCAACGGTAAAGTCAGAGTATGTGTGGATTTTCGGGATCTCAACAAAGCTACACCAAAGGATGACTTCCCCTTGCCAAATATCGACATGTTGGTGGATGCGACCGCCCACTATGAGGTCAATTCGTTTGTGGATGGGTTTGCCGGCTATAACCAAATCAAGATGGCCGAGGAGGACCAAGAAAAAACAGCTTTCACCACCCCATGGGGGACTTTTTCCTATACTGTCATGCCATTCGGGCTGAGGAACGCTGGGGCTACCTACCAACGGGCAGTTACGACTTTATTCCACGATATGATCCACAAGGAGATTGAGGTGTACGTGGATGACATGATTATACATTCCAAAGGGTCTAGGGGCCAACACTTGATAGATCTCAGAAAATTCTTCAACAGGTTGAGAGAGCACGCCATGCGTTTGAACCCGGCAAAATGCACCTTTGGAGTTCGTAGAGGGAAAGTATTAGGTTACATGGTCACCGAGAATGGGATCGAAGCCGACCCAAGGAAGATTCAAGCCATCCTGGGGATGAGGCCACCCTGTACCGAGACGGAGATAAAAGGATTCATGGGACGCCTGCAATACATCAGTCGGTTTATCAATCAGCTGACCACCATCTGCGAACCAATTTTCAAGTTAATGAAGAAAACAGCCTGTGTGGAGTGGGATCATGACTGCCAGATAGCCTTCGAAAGGATCAAACAATATTTGGTGAATACCCCAATCCTACGCCCGCCGCATAAGGAGAAGCCGTTGCTACTATACTTAACTGTGACAGACACCGCCGTCGGAGCCATGTTAGCGCAAGAAGCCAAAGATTCCCGGATTGAGAATGCAGTGTACTTTGTCAGCCGAAAGTTACAAGGTAGCGAGCTCAATTACTCCGCGCTCGAGAAGACCTGCGTAGGCCTAGTATGGGTGGTGACGAAGCTTAAGCACTACATGGTATCCCATCCGATCTTACTAGTCTCGAAAATGGATCCTATCAAGTACCTGTTTGATAAACCCTCCCTGTCTATGAGACTCGCCAAATGGTCCGTGTTCTTGGGAGAGTTCGACATTACTTATGTACCGAGGAAAGAAATCAAGGGGAGGGCAATGGCCGATCAGCTCGCAGACTCTCCAAGCACCGAGACAAGAGGACCCGACCCCGAGTTCCCGGACGACGACATCTTCGCAATTGAGGTCGCAGAAAGGTGGCAATTATTCTTTGACGGAGCTGCAAACAAACGAGGGAATGGAGTCGGACTCCTACTTATTGATCCCAAAGATGAGCACACTCCCATAGCCATCAAGCTGAACTTTTCAGCAACCAACAACGCCGCCGAGTATGAGGCGTGTATAGCCGGATTGGAGGCCGCCCTAGAACGCAACATGAAAGAGTTAGAAGTGTATGGAGACTCTGCTTTGATTATTAACCAAACGGCGAAGAAATGGAAAACTATTGATCCTTGTCTGCAGCGGTACCAAGGTTACATGGATGAGTTGATAGCACAGTTCAAAAAAGTTACCTTCCATTTCCTGCCGCGAGACAGAAATAGGTTCGCGGATGCTCTAGCTACATTGGCCTCCTTAGTTGAAATTCCAGAAGGAAGGTCCGTGAAACCATTCAGGGTTGGACGAAGGGAGAACCCCGCCTATTGCTGCGAAATCCAGATCAATGCCGAGGTAAACGGAGATCAATGGTACGCCCAAATCTACAAATTCCTTAAGCACGGAGAGATGTCCTTTGACGGAGATGTGAAGGCCAAGAGTCTGCAAGCACTCAAAAGGTTGGCGGGGCAGTTTGTGCTGTTAGACGATACTTTGTACAAGAGGCATTACGATGGTCTATTGCTCTTATGTGTCGACAACAAGAAAGCTGAAGCAATAATGGAAGAAGTACACAACGGATTGTGCGGACCCCACATGAATGCAAGGATGCTTAGACAGAAGATCACTCGGCTGGGCTATTATTGGATTACCATGGAGACAGACTGTATTCAATGGGTTCGACGGTCTCACAAGTGCCAAGTATGCTCCAACCTCAACCACATCCCCCCACACGAATTGTATAGTTCCACCACGCCCTGGCCATTCGCCACGTGGGGTATAGACATTATTGGGAAGATCTTGTCGGCCGGTAGTAATGGTCATGAATTCGTCCTCGTCGCGGTCGACTACTTCACAAAGTGGGTCGAAGCTCAGTCTTACAAGGTGCTGAATTCCAAGAAGGTAGCGCATTTTATCAAAGAGAACATTATGTGTCGCTATGGGGTTCCTAACCTCATTATATCAGATAATGGCAGTCATTTCGAAGCCGAGTGTGCTCGCTTGCTTGTAGAATTCAAGATCGAACGAAAGAAATCTTCCCCATACTATCCACAGACTAACGGCGCGGTTGAGGCGGCCAACAAGACGATAGAGCATATAATTCGCATGATGGCTTCGCAAGGGCGGGATTGGCCCGAGAAGTTACCATTAGCACTTTGGGGGTACAGAACGTCAGTCCGCACCGCTACTGGAGAGACCCCTTACGCTTTGACATACGGCATGGAGGCAGTGCTCCCTATTGAGTTGGAGGTGCCATCTTTGAGGATCTTGCTCGAAAACCAAGTGAATGAGGTAGAATGGCTTCGTAGTCGCTATGATCAGTTTGCAACACTCGACGAACGCAGATTGAAGGCCATGGAACACATCCGGGCCTATCAAAGGAGAGCGACAAAAGCCTTCAATAAAAAGGTCAAGCCTGTTGACATAAAGGAAGGAGACTTGGTGCTCAAAGCACGCTTACCCAACAAATTCAACCCCCTCGGGAAATGGGCCCCCACTTGGGTAGGGCCGTTTGTAGTACAGAAGATCTTCCCCGGAGGAACGGTCAGAATGGCAGATTTGGATGGCAACCCGTTCAAGGAACCAGTTAACCTCAGCAAGCTCAGACGCTACTACGACTAGCACAACCCCCCTCTCAAAAAAAAAAAAAAAAAAAAAATGTTTACTACGCAAAAAGAAGCCCGATAGACTGAAAACCCGCAAAGGGCGGTCTATGCAAAATAAGGGTGCGTACAAAGCTCGCTAGATCGAAAACCCGCAAGGGCGGTCTAGGCAAAAGTTAGAGCATTCCCCCTTCTATCTTCCCTTTCTTTAAAATCATTCTAGTCTGACTGGAGTGAACTACGGTGACCTGAGCCCCTTAGTCCTATTTGTAAAAGGGGAACGTAGGCAGCCTTTCAAAAGGTGCGGTCTAAAAAACAAATAAACATCCAAATCTTGTCAAGCAATAAAGATAGAAGTTGTATTTTCTGAAAGCAAAAACTTTTATTTCCATAGTCATTGCATGTTAACGCTTATTCGATGAGTCTAAGCTTGACATACTTTTTGAATAAATAACCTATTATGAAATCGAAACTAAAACAAAGTAACTAAATTAAAAACAATGTGTTTGCAACAACTATGGAAGGATCCTCAGAACTACTCTTTAGTGCCACTCGTGCCTTCGGTCCCTTTCTTCTTGCTTTGACCACGGCGAACCTTCTTCTTGTTAGGGTTCTCACAAAACCTCCTCTCAAATTCACTAACCCCTTTTGCTTTGACACTAGGAGTCTCTCCATCCTTTCTCTTCCTTGAAGTCCCCGCTCCATCTCCATTAGCCATACTCTGACTCCTCTTCCTCTCATAAGCCATCGCCTCCTTCATCCTCAACGAACAACTAGGAGCACAGGATGCCAAAATAGTGCCCCTCAGGGTCTCTAGAGTCTGCTCCGTTTGCCCAAGTCTCTCCATAAACCAATCCAAATACTCCCGTGATAGGTAGGTGTTGTTGGAGCGTGTGATGAGAGTCCTATGGAAAAAACCGGCCTCGCCCCACATTTGAGAAAGGAGAACCGAAGCGCTATCATCCAAATGAAGTATGCCGAAAGGAAAACGGGTCCTCTCCTCGTCCCAACCCTCGGGGATGGTTTGCACTAGACCGTATTGACGGAGTACTCTAGCAGGGTAGTAGAAAGTGGTCCCAGAAAATGACGGAAGTTTAATCATGTGCAATCCCACTTGGTTCTCCTTCACGGAATTAATGTGCCAATGGGGCACCACCCATTTGATGTCATCGGTCACCATCTCCTCCAAGTACCTCTCCCAACCCTTGAGAGTCATTCCCTCGAACCTCTCCTCCATACCTCTAATACGGTGCATCCATGGGGTCACCGCCGAAGAAACCGCTGACTTGTTCACTCGGAGCCTTTCTTGCAACCACATGGTCAAAAGTCTATCACTGCCGCACGGCATCCAGCCATAAACCGCAAGATGAGGAATCCCACAAATGAGCTCCCCAAGGATGGCCGGTACAATGTCATGTCCCGAACGAGCCGCATTCACCATGGTCAAACACCCCTCACTAGCACATCCGACTTCGGAAGGGAAAAGAATAGAAGCAAATAAACACAAGGCAAGATGGTCCAAAGAACGGTCCGAGGTCACATCCGCATGCATAAAGTGCCTTGGCATCCAAGAAAGGTCGACGTAGCCACCTCTAGCATACTTACCAAGGTCATCTGCGGGCACACCAAAGGCTATCAACTTGTCATGCAAAGGAATAAAATCAAAGGGCAATGCAAGAGTACCCTTCCCTTCACAACCGCAAAGCGCCTTGATGTCTTCATAAGTGGGTACCATCTCATTAAAAGAAAAGTTGAAAACATGAAGAGTGTCGTTCCAAAACTTCCCGCAAACTTGCAAGAGGTTAGTGTTGGAGTTCATGTGCAAGAATGACCAAAGACACTTGATCCCATAGCGCTTCTCAAATTTCCTACGACAAGGACCGGATATCTTGGCAACCCACTTCTCCAAAGATGTTATGAAAGCTCCTTTTTCAAGTCTAGAAAGCCTTGCATTGTGATCCATGACAAAAGAAGAGCAAGTTGATGATTGGAACTCAAAATTGATCAAAAGAGCTGCTGGTACGAAGTTGAATAGGACACAAACTCCCATTAAATACTACGTAACTCCTGATTCTTGCCAGGAAAAGGAAAACCGGAGGCGGCGCAGGATTTGGCCACGCGGCCATATATGCCCTTGGCCCCGCGGCCGATATTGTCCTTGGCCAGGTGGCCAACTTCGTACTAGGCCACGCGGCCAACATTGCTCCGGATCTTGCCATGGCCAGGCGGCCAACATTGCTCTGGGCCTCGCCATGGCCATGCGGCCAACATCGCTCCATGCAGAAATCCAGTTTGTTTCCTCCCACTCCGTGACGGATCCATGCAACTACGTACCTACCCCCTTCCGTGGCTCATGCATTGTATAAAATTAGGAACATTTGTAAAATAACTAGTTTGCACAAGTAGGCTCCCACAATAAATTTACATTTTAGAAACATGATATACATACATGCATTTTATACATTGGTTCTATACATACATATCCCTCTGCTCTCTACTATCTAACAGTGTAGGAAATAAAGATGGACCCCGCCTAATCAGAATCTTCCTCCGTGGTGTCTCCACGCCGCGCTAAAGCCCGAGAGCTACCGGCACCCGAAATCCGTCCCCGGACCGCTCGACCACCAATGTGAGAAGAGCCCGCGCCGTTCGGAGACCGCTCACGACGCTGGGGTGACGCAACGTCATCCCTCTGACAAGTACATGAATGGTACGCCTCCCTCAGTAAGCGCATCAACACGTTCTCCCGCCGAGCTGAATGGATATATGCCTCCCGAGTCACCTGAAAGGGAAGCCAAGGCAAATGATTACAATGCAGAAAGAAATAGATGTGTGCAAACATGACTAATACAAAGCACAAAGCCGTACCCCAGTGTCGGGCGGAGGAATGAATGTCTCCTCAACAAGATCGGCATCAGTCGGCTCCAAGCTAAGCTCCACCTCCCGGCCGCCCCTCATCACTCTCACGCTACTCGAGCGAAGGGGCATGTCAACCAAAGGCCGACTCCGAAAAACGTACCGGGCCGAGCTCGATCCCTCTCCCGATAGCATCCGAGCCCGAACCTGAGGGCTGATCAGCCGTGTCCGCACGTAGCCGGCATAGTCGTCACTCCCTCTGTAATGCTCTGCCGGAGTGGGAGCCAAGAAAGTCGCCAACCTCGCGGGACGGAGCATATCCCGAGGAGGGTCATAAGGAGCCCACGGTAATGCACCAGCCCTGTGCTGACGAACCACCCTCTCTCCAAGATACATGGCCTCCCCGGTGAGACCCACAAGCAGAACCCTAGAAGCGGTCAAATCCACTACATAGGGACCCACCGAAGCCTCATTGGCCGGGCTCCATGGGTAAAATCTAACCCCAACAGGCTCAGACATCGCGAACACCCTCCTCAGATCAGCAGCATCCACCGTCTTCCTATCCCGGTTTCAGCGGGGAGGAGCCCTGTTTCCCTTGCACCAGTACGACATGATGGGAACAACCTTGTTAGCACTCATCACCAACTGAAAAGGGGCGACACCGAAGACCTCGTACACCTAAGCCTGTGCATATAATGAGAGAGACATTTCAGACCAAAGCGTGGAGCAGAAATCTCAACAAGTGAAAAGAAGGGTAGTCAAGAGCGTACCTCAAAGGCGAACTGGAACCCGTCAAAGGCCGACGAGCTAGCCCTCGAGCAATGGTCCAAAGCCCGGTAAATCTCAGCCAAACCGGCTCTGCCCCAAGAAATCCAACCAACTTGGTCCAAATACACAAAAGCCCCTAGCAGTGAGTACCGGCAGACAGTAGCCCCACTCGCAAATAAGATCTCTGAAAAGCTGTACCATAAGAACAGCCGGACCAAGCAATCCAAATCATATTCCCCCCTACTAAAGGCCTCAATAGCCACCTCCACCAAGCGATTCACCTTCCCGGCCTCCACTCCATAACCCTTGACACCTCCTCCCAGGTCGGTGTCGACTCCCAGCAGAGCCTGTCTATAGTCCCGCCACTCCGCCAAGCTCTCATCAAAAGGCAAAGGGGTACCAGTAAACCTCAACCCTGTGATGGCCGCGAAATCCATCGGCGTAATGGTAATCTCTCCCCAACTGAAGTGGAAGGTATGGGTGGTATCCCACCAGAACTCCCGGCACACCTCTATCACCGCTGCCACCTTCAGGGTAGCCCCGACCATGCGGACACTGTCAAAGAATGGGCCAAAGCCCATAGCCTCGATCCGAGCACGCAAACCGCCCGGTCCCTCCGGCAGGGACGCCCACAGTTTGCCCACAGTCACTGTGGAGCCACGAGCCTTGATCCTCTGCAGGTAAACACAACACAGGTATGTTACCATTCTAGCAATTTACAATTCTAGCAATTTAAATTCTAGCATTTCATTATTCTAGCATTTCATATTATGTGCATAGAACATACAAATGTGCAAGAAGGAGAGGAATGAAAATTCGAAATTTACCTCTCGCGTCTCCGGAAGCCCCATCGACCAATGACGCTCAGAGTCGATGTAAAAATCATAATCTTGGTCGAACGTAGACCTCAGCAGATTATCACGGTAATTCCGAGTCGCAGCTCGTGGTCTCAAACCGCCCCGTGGAATCAAGGGCGCCGCCTCAAAGCCCGCTCCTGTATCAACCCCGACATTTCCCGCGCCCTGAGCATAACCGTGCCCCTCTCCTTGTGGCTCTTGTTGTGGAATCATATACCCACCTTGGCCCGGGAAATCCCTAAATAACGCCTTATTGATCCAATCTGCCATAGCTTCGAGAAGTATGTGAAACGAAGTCTTCAAGATTATCAAAATCCAAGCTTTCTCTCTCTAAAAACCCAATTTCCTCTCTCTAACTCGTTAACAATGGAGGAAGGAAGAAGAAGAAAGAATAAAAGAAGAAGAAAAGGGGAGGTGTCTGGTGATGTGACCAAGGAGTCAGCCCGTCGGCATCCTTGGCCACGCGGCCACTTTTGCCCTTGCAACCCCAGCCGTCAGATCAGCGATCCGTGTGAAAGATATCTGACCATTCAGCGGTCTTGGCCACGCGGCAACTATTGCAGTTTAGTGTGTTTGGCCACGCGGCCAACCTTGTCCCTTCGGATAAAATTCCACTTTTGTCCCTGATCTTTTCCCTTTAATTCATCTTAAATGCCCTTAGCGCAATTCTGACTAATATTCGTTACCTTTGGGTACGGAAAGCCCCTTAAAATTTCCATTCTTCACAGAATATTTGCTTAGGATTCGTATGATTACAGAGACTTCAGCGCCTCTATGACATACCATCCTAGATCAATCGTAATTGGCAGAAGCCTCAGCGTTTCTGTTTGCGAGCGATCCAGCATCTATTTTAGGATTCGTATGGTTGTAGAGACTTCGGCGCCTCTATGACATACGTATCCTTGATCGATCGTGGTTGGCAGAAGCCTCGGCGTTTCTGTTCGCGAGAGATCCGACATCTATTACTTTAGCGCAATCGGCAGGAACCCTGGCGATCCTGATTGCGTTTACCATTCCATCTTGGGATTATTTAGACAACGTAGTCTTTAATTTTCCCAAATAACTTCATTGCTTACGAATGTTCGTTCTTCATACAAGAAAGTATCCGTAGGTTTATTATCCACAGTAGAAGTTCGATGTCTCGTCTTTCCCTAATGACTCTGAACTACGTTTGGCTTGATTCCTCGGAGGATACGTAGGAAACCTAAAAAGGTCCAGCCACTCGACCGACGCGGTCATCTCTCATCCCCAGCAGGTGCATTTTCCCCAGCAGAAGACGTTGCTCCCCATGAGAGGACAGTCATTCCCAATTTCCCATCAGATTTGAACTACGTTTGGCTTGATTCCCCCGTGGATACGTAGGTCGCCTGCCAAGGTACAGCCGTTCCCTTACCTTTCATCTGTTTTGAAACTCATGTTTCAGACGGATCCTTCTTTTATCGTCGACCCCACATTGCCTTGCAAGAAGCGTCGCCGAGGGGCTACTGTTAGTACCCGACCTGAAAATGAGTTTATTAGGACTTTCCCAAAAATACAAGGACTTTATAGGAATTAGAAACCTTGCAAAGACTTGTCCTGGATTCCCAAAATATCTCATTTATGGCAAAATCTATCAAATTAGGTAGTAAATGGTTTCCTTAAAACCATGCAGAAACCCTAGCTTAAGAATCAAGTCAGCCGGCATCCTTGGCCATGCGGCCAACCTTGCTCCGCGTTGATCTTGGCCACGCGGCCACTCTTGTCACCGGCTTCAACCATGGCCAGGCGGCCAACCTTGCGCTGGATGATCTGGACCATCAGATCCTCCCATCAGTTTACTATATAAACCACTCCATTCCATTGGTTTTGGGGTCCGATTTTGAGAGCTCTAAGTACGAATTTTGGAGTTCTTAAACACTATTTTGCTCTCTAAATTAACATTAAAACACTCAAGAAGATCCAAGGTTTATTTCTTGCCAACATAGGTAAGTTTTCTAACTTTTTCTTCATGTTCTTGCATTATTCTTAATGTAGATCTTTTATATTCATGTTCGTACATGTTTATTCATAGTTTCTTCATATTCTTTGCATGCTCATTCATATGTTCATATATGTTCTTCGCATGTTCTTCATGTTCATAGATTAAAACCTTATTTATGCTATATTTAGGGTTGCGATCTTCATAATTACATGTTATTTCATAGCTGATGATGATCGAGGGTTCATCAACCCGGGGATGATCTAGGAACTACTTCTAAACCCTAATCTTTAGGTAATTCCCCCCCTCATTATGCATGATCCCGATTCTTCTGCCTATTCTAATTCTCTGCGAACTACGCTGACCTGAGCTTCTCACATTGAGAGGAACGTAGGCAATCTTCGGATCCGGTCTAAATCACTAACACACTACTAACACCCCATCATGATAGAAAGACCGATAAATTCGGGCAATAGGAGTGATAACGTTCAATATTCTTCTCTTGTTGTAATTTGACCCCCGAACCCATTAAAAATGTTTTTTTCAATGTTTTGGCTTTAATTAAAACGGCGTGGCGACTCTCATAATTTTAATGTCGTTAAGAATATTCCCTTTGTAAATAAAAATAATCACAAGATACTTCACATGCGTCGCTTCATCGGAAAGGGGTATTCACACTCATCCTTTTATACATAAGCAAGACCTATTCCAAATAGGAATCTTGTGTCAAAAGACATTCCAAATCGAATTAGGAAAGTGCCAGCCGACAGTACTGTGCGGCCGCCCAGAATACACTGTGCGGTCGCACATTTATCTGAAACAAACTGGTACAAATCTGAGCTAAGTGTGCGGCCGCCCAGTCCACACTGTGCGGTCGTCCACTTCCCCAGAATGTCCAGAATTTCCAAAATTCCAATTTAGTCCTTTTAAAGATTCGTTCTATTGTGTGTGACCCTCTAGGATTATACTAAGTTGGCAATGGGTTCAAACATGAAACCATAAGATATGATTAGGTTCTAGCAAACCGTCATACCTACCCAAATAGTATAACTAGATACAAGTTCGCATTCCTTTAGAATATGTCATAATCCCTTTGTCCTCGACGTCATTGAACACAAGTCATGGTCAAACAGTCAACTTGTTTTGTTCAATACTTTCTCGATTCCGAATATGTTGATAATCCAAATGCCATTGATCCAATCAATTCATTTGAGTCCGGCCGAACATTTCATCAACATTATTCCTACGAGAGGCCCAAGCTTGACATCTCTCCGAAGAGGGACAAATCCATTTAGCTTATTATTCTTCCCTACGTGAATCCGATTATGCCAATCATACCCTTTATAACTTCCCGGTTAAAGGTAGCGTTTGAATATGTCAAACATAATGTTCATCAAGTGGAAGACTATAATAACTTCATGTCTAAGGATTCAAATGGCATAACTAATATGAGATATATGTTCGACATAGACCATGACATAAATCTCATACAGCGGGTCATGTCCAGTACCTTGTTCTAAACAAGTACCCATAAATCTAACATGATCATCGCATGATCATTTAGCCTTTATACTAGTGCTTAACAAGTACTAGGGACGGAGATTATTATAAGTAAACATGAACAATAATAATAATCAAAACATCTCTTTATTGATATGAAATAAATGATAACAATTACAACGTTTATTAAACGTGCCTAGGGCACCACTACCAACAATCTCCCACTTGCCCTAGGCCCAATCTCCCATGTATCTAATATCCATGGACCTAACAAGACCATCATGTTTAGCTTGTGAAAGTCCCTTTGTCAGCGGGTCCGCAACATTGTCATCAGTAGGTACTCTGAATATATTTACGTCTCCCCTATCAACGATCTCTCGAATGATATGAAAACGCCTAAGTATGTGTTTGGATTTCTGATGTGCTCTTGGTTCCTTTGCTTGAGCAATAGCACCATTATTGTCGCAATAAAGGTCTATTGGATTAGCAATACTAGGAACCACTTCAAGTTCAGTTATGAACTTCTTAATCCAAACAGCTTCCTTTGCAGCATCCGATGCAGCAATATACTCAGCTTCTGTTGTAGAATCAGCGGTTGTACTTTGCTTGGAACTCTTCCATCTTACAGCTCCACCATTTAACATAAACACAAAACCCGATTGCGATCGGCTATCATCTTTGTCGGTTTGGAAGCTAGCATCCGTGTAAGCATTTACAACGAGATCATCTTTCATTCCTCCATAGACCAAAAACGAGTCTTTAGTTCTTCTCAAGTACTTAAGAATCGCTTTTACAGCTATCCAGTGATTTTTGCCAGGGTCGGATTGGTATCTACTTGTCATGCTCAAAGCATAAGATACATCCGGCCTAGTACAAATCATGGCATACATGATGGACCCAATTGCCGAAGCATATGGAACATCATTCATTTTCTCACGCTCATCGTTTGTCTTAGGACATTGAGTCTTGCTTAGAGAAACTCCATGTAACACGGGCAAGGTGCCTCTCTTAGAATTTTCCATACGGAATCTTCTAATGACCTTGTCAATGTATGTACTTTGGCTTAAACCAAGTAGCCTCCTTGATCTATCTCTATAGATCTTAATGCCAAGAATATATTCCGCTTCACCCATATCTTTCATTGCGAAGCACTTTCCTAACCAAGTCTTCACAGACTGAAGTGTAGGAATGTCGTTTCCAATGAGCAATATGTCATCCACATATAAAATAAGGAATAGCACTATGCTCCCACTAATCTTCTTGTATACACAAGGCTCATCTTCGTTCTTGATGAAACCAAACTCTTTGACCGATTCATCAAAACGGAGATTCCAACTCCTAGAAGCTTGCTTCAATCCATAGATGGATCTTTGCAATTTGCATACTTTAGAATCTTGTTCAAAACCTTCTGGTTGTGTCATATACACATCCTCTTGGAGTTTTCCATTCAGGAAAGCGGTTTTGACGTCCATTTGCCATATTTCATAGTCATGATATGCTGCAATGGCAAGCAAAATTCTTATAGACTTGATCATTGCTACGGGTGAAAAGGTCTCATCATAGTCAATACCATGAACTTGCCTATAACCTTTCACTACAAGTCTAGCTTTGTAAGTATGCACCTTCCCATCCATGTCAGTCTTCTTCTTGAAGACCCATTTGCATCCTATGGTATTTACACCTTCGGGTGCATCAATCAAATTCCAAACTTGATTGTCTTGCATGGATTGCAATTCGGATTCCATGGCTCCAAGCCACTTGCCTGAATCAGGAGAAGACATCGCCTCTTGGTAGGTTGACGGTTCATCATTCTCAATGATTTCTACCTCATTACTATCCGTTACGAGAAATCCATATCTCTCGGGCTCGGATCGTAACCTACTAGATCTGCGAGTTGCTTGTGTATTTTGAACAGGTTCCACAACTCCTTGTGGTTCTTGTTCTTGTGCCACTATTGGTTCAATGTTATTTTCTGGGTCTCGAATTTCTTCAAGATTTATTTTACTCCCACTGATTTCTTTGGAGAGAAACTCTTTCTCTAGAAAGACACCAGTTCGGGCAACAAACACTTTGTTGGCCTCACGGTTGTAAAAGTAATATCCTCTAGTTTCCTTAGGATATCCCACGAAAATACATTTATCAGATTTGTGTGCAAGTTTGTCTGAGACAAGTCTTTTGACAAAAGCTTCACAACCCCAAATCTTCATGAAAGATAGACAAGGCTTCTTTCCGCTCCACATCTCATATGGAGTCTTTTGAACCGATTTAGTTGGAACACGATTTAGTGTGAAAGTAGCGGTTTCTAGGGCGTAACCCCAAAAGGATATTGGAAGATCAACTTGACTCATCATTGATCGAACCATGTCTAACAAGGTCCGATTCCTCCTCTCGGATACACCATTCCATTGTGGTGTTCCAGGTGGAGTCAATTGTGAAACTATTCCACAATTCTTTAGATGATCATCAAATTCTTGACTTAAGTATTCTCCACCTCGATCTGATCAAAGTGCTTTTATACTTTTGCCTAGTTGTTTTTCTACTTCATTTTGAAATATTCTAAATATCTCAAATGCTTCACTTTTATGTTTCATTAGGTAAACATACCCAAATCTACTATAATCATCAGTGAAGGTTATGAAGTATTGAAATCCTCCCCTAGCATTGCTACTTAATGGTCCGCATACATCGGAATGTATCAACCCCAATAAGTCGCTTGCCCTTTCACCCAACTTGGTAAAAGGTGTCTTAGTCATTTTTCCAAGAAGACACGACTCACAAGTATCATATGACTCGAGGTCACATGAACCTAAAAGTCCGTCCCCATGGAGTTTTAAGATACGCTTCTCATTAATATGACCAAGACGGCAATGCCATAAATAGGTATGATTTATATCATTAGGTTTAGATTTCTTATTTACATGATAGACATTGTCATTATTTTCATTCTTGACATCCAAGAGATAAAGGCCATTAAATGAATTAGCAATACCATAAAGCACATCATTTAAATAAATAGAAAATTTCTTATTCTCAATAAGAAACTTAAAACCTTCATTATCCAAACAAGAAATTGAAATAATATTTCTGCTTAAATCCGGAACATAATAACAATTGTTCAAAACAAGAATTAATCCGGAAGGTAAAGTGACTTCATAAGTCCCTACGGCTAATGCAGCAACTCTTGCTCCATTCCCCACACGTAGATCTACTTCACCTTCTTTAAGCAGTCTCCTATTCTTTAGTCCCTGCACATTTAGACAAATGTGAGAACCACATCCGGTATCCAATACCCAAGAATCAGTGGTAGAAAAGAGAATATCTATCATATAGATACCTGAATTCGACGCAGCCTTGCTGCTCTTCTTCTTCTTTTGCTCTTCCAAGAAAGCCTTGCAATTACGTTTCCAATGACCAATTTCTTGACAATGGAAACAGATTGCATCCTTTTGTGAATCGGGTTTTGCCTCAGAAGCCTTGGCAACCTTTGCCTTGCTTATTTTGGGTTTGATAACTTTCTTACCCTTTCCTTTGGCATTAGCCTTCTTCCCATCATGAACCAAGAGCACGGGAGAACCTTTCTCTACAATTTTCATCTCTGCAGTTTTGAGCATCCCATGCAACTCAGAGAGATTCTTATCCATTCCATGCATGTTATAATTCATTACAAACTGATTATAACTTTTAGGCAATGAATTAAGAATGAGATCCGTGGCTAGCTACAATGGGATTGGATAGCCAAGTTTCTCAAGGTGCTCTACATAACCTTTAATTTTAAGAAAGTGAGGACTCACTTGTTGCCCTTCATTCATTTTACAAGTAGTGAATGCAACAATGGTCTTGTACCTCTCTTGCCTGGCTTGCTCTTGAAACATAGTTCTCAACTCCACGCCTATCTCATAGGCTTCCAAATGTTCCAAACTTTGTTGGAGTTTTGAACACATAGCAGCAAGCATGAGACAACTTACATCTCTAGAATCATTACAATGTTTCTTGTAATTGTCCCTTTCTACCCTAGGGGCAGTAGGCGGTGGTTCAGCAGGGAGAGGCCCATCGAGAATGTACAACTTATCTTCTTGCCTAAGAACGATTCTTATGCTACGGATCCAATCCATAAAGTTAGTACCATTCTCTTCGAGCTTATCCTTCTCAAGGATCGATCGCAACGACATTGATTGAGTGTTATTAGTCATTATCTGCAAATATGCAAAATTTCCAAAATTTAATAAGTACCGGTTTTCATTAAAGAGACAAATAATGTATTTTTCCAAACAAATACTCCCACTAAATTATATAACCTTCTTATACATCCAATGTATAATATAATTTAATTGGGCTAAGATCCAACTTTAATTTAACTTTTGAGTCCACGGAGGCGGACCGCTCAAAACTAAATTAATTAGGTAGACAATCATGTCAATCATATCCCATATGATTCTTAGATCCTTTTATGAGATTCTTTGAGAAATCCAATTTCAAAAAGCATGTTTAATCTCATCTTTTGCCTAGGCCCAAAACTGTTTTGACGCCTAATTAAGTCCAACCATTTTAAATGCATAGGAACCATTCAATTTAATGCACCTTGCGGAGGCAAGCCCACATTAAATTAATGAACCTCATCTTGCTCATACATGAATAAGATTAATGCACCTCGCGGAGGCGAACCCACATCAAGATTACCCATGCATAAACAAGTGTTTTAATCATGGCATGGCAAAGAAGGACTTAAAACTTTATTTGAAGGTTCATCACATATAGCATATAACACATTCATGAGCACATAATATAAACATGTTACACATCAAGTTTAGCCACTAAATTAATCTCCATTAATTTAAGCATGATATTTATGTGTCATTGGTTTCTCTATAATTATGAGGATGAGACTATTTCAAGAACTTTGTTTCTCAATTTTAGCAATTATGAACTCTTCATAATTCTAACTTCGTTTTATCTTTGAAACTTTGATTGCGATCAAGTTTGGGAAACACAATCTCGATGAACGCAGATTAGCCATCCAAACCTTGAACCAATCTAAGAATCACAAGACTAAAACAAATAGGAAAATCAAACCCCAAAATCCACACACAAACCAACTACCCAAAACCCATTCCAGATCAGCAAGTCTGGACTGGTTCTGTTACTGGTTTTGTTGAATTTTTTGAAAAATTCCAGATTCTGTTTTTGACCAAAATCAGACCTTCTGATCCCTTTGTGCGGCCGCCCAAAAAGATCTGTGCGGTCGCCCAAAAAATGTGCGGCCGCCCAGAATATTCTGTGCAGTCGCCCATGGCCATCAGAAGGTGCAGAATTTTCAAGTTCGAAAATTTTGTCTCAAAATCGTTTTTCCCCGATTATTAAAACTTTGATCCAATCAAAAATTAATAATCAACAATTCTGAATCCATCATAATTTATTTATTGCGATTGAATCGTCCGATTAAAGTTGCAAAACAATAAACCACATAAAATCACATAACACATAAATGTCATATATTCCAATATTCACATCATGCTAGGCACATAAACAATTTATATACACATAACATGATCTAGGTATTGAAATAATCAACATGAACGGGGATCTGATACCACTGTTGGGTTTCGTAGTAACATGCGCAGCGGAATTTAGCATTTAAAATTTTGAAACCCAAAGCCCATAGATCCGTTCATATGATTAAATCAAATACAATAACATGAATATAGGATAAAACTAACCCTTGATGGCTATTAAATTTTCTCTTGGTCTTTGGTGGAGATTTGAAGACTTGATCACGATCACAAAGCTTGAACACGAACTTTGAAGATGATGATTTTCACCCTCTAGCGGTATCCACACTTCGAACGAATATCAAAGGAACTTCTTTGATCTTGGTTGCTAGACCAAATTGTGAAACACGTTTTCACAATGAATTTGAACTATATGGAATTTTCTCTCTTGTGTATTATTTTGTTCTTTGACCAAGGATGTCTTAGAACAAAGTAAAACCTCTCTGAAACTCTTTGGAGACTCACAAAAGGCTATCACTGAAGTTCTGGCCGAACTCATCCTTTTATACACAAGCAAGACCTATTCCAAATAGGAATCTTGTGTCAAAAGACATTCCAAATCGAATTAGGAAAGTGCCAGCCGACAGTACTGTGCGGCCGCCCAGAATACACTGTGCGGTCGCACATTTATCTGAAACAAACTGGTACAAATCTGAGCTAAGTGTGCGGCCACCCAGTCCACACTGTGCGGTCGCCCACTTCCCCAGAATGTCCAGAATTTCCAAAATTCCAATTTAGTCCTTTTAAAGATTCGTTCTATTGTGTGTGACCCTCTAGGATTATACTAAGTTGGCAATGGGTTCAAACATGAAACCATAAGATATGATTAGGTTCTAGCAAACCGTCATACCTACCCAAATAGTATAACTAGATACAAGTTCGCATTCCTTTAGAATATGTCATAATCCCTTTGTCCTCGACGTCATTGAACACAAGTCATGGTCAAACAGTCAACTTATTTTGTTCAATACTTTCTCGATTCCGAATATGTTGATAATCCAAATGCCATTGATCCAATCAATTCATTTGAGTCCGGTCGAACATTTCATCAACACTATTCCTACGAGAGGCCCAAGCTTGACATCTCTCCGAAGAGGGACAAATCCATTTAGCTTATTATTCTTCCCTACGTAAATCCGATTATGCCAATCATACCCTTTATAACTTCCCGGTTAAAGGTAGCGTTTGAATATGTCAAACATAATGTTCATCAAGTGGAAGACTATAATAACTTCATGTCTAAGGATTCAAATGGCATAACTAATATGAGATATATGTTCGACATAGACCATGACATAAATCTCATACAGCGGGTCATGTCCAGTACCTTGTTCCAAACAAGTACCCATAAATCTAACATCATCATCGCATGATCATTTAGCCTTTATACTAGTGCTTAACAAGTACTAGGGACGGAGATTATTATAAGTAAACATGAACAATAATAATAATCAAAACATCTCTTTATTGATATGAAATAAATGATAACAATTACAACGTTTATTAAACGTGCCTAGGGCACCACTACCAACAGTACTAACTTTATGGATTGGATCCGTAGCCTAAGAATTGTTCTAAGGCAAGAAGATAAGTTGTACATTCTCGATGGGCCACTTCCTGCCGAACCAGAACCTACTGCCCCTAGGGCAGAAAGAGACAATTACAAGAAACATCGTAATGATTCTTGAGATGTAAGTTGTCTCATGCTTGCTACTATGTGCTCAAAACTCCAACAAAGTTTGGAACATTTGGAAGCCTATGAGATAGGCGTGGAGTTAAGAGCCATGTTTCAAGAGCAAGCTAGGCAAGAGAGGTACAAGACCATTGATGCATTCACTTCTTGCAAAATGAGTGAAGGGAAACAAGTGAGTCCTCACATGCTTAAAATGAAAGGTTATGTGGAGCATCTTGAGAAACTTGGCTATCTAATCCCATTGGAGCTAGCCACAGATCTCATTCTTAATTCATTGCCTAAAAGTTATAATCAGTTTGTGATGAATTATAACATGCATGGAATGGATAAGAATCTCTCCGAGTTGCATGGGATGCTTAAAACTGCGGAGATGAAGATTGTGGAGAAAGGTTCTCCTGTGCTCTTGGTTCATGATGGGAAGAAGCCTGGTGCCAAAGGAAAGGGTAAGGCAAACGTTGTCAAACCCAAGATAAGCAAGGAAAAGGTTGCCAAGGCTTCTGAGGCAAAACCGATTCACAAAAGGATGCAATCTGTTTCCATTGTCAAGAAATTGGTCATTGGAAACGTAATTGCAAGGCTTTCTTGGAAGAGCAAAAGAAGAAGAAGAGCAGCAAGGCTGCGTCGACTTCAGGTATCTATATGATAGATATTCTCCTTTCTACCACTGATTCTTGGGTATTAGATACCGGATATGGTTCTCACATTTGTTTAAATGTGCAGGGACTAAAGAATAGGAGACTGCTTTAAGAGGGTGAAGTAGACCTACGCGTGGGGAATGGAGCAAGAGTTGCTGCATTAGCCGTAGGGACTTATGAAGTCACTTTACCTTCTGGTTTAATACTCGTTTTGAACAATTGCTATTATGTACCGGATTTAAGTAGAAATATTATTTCAATTTCTTGTTTGGATAATGAAGGTTTTAAGTTTCTTATTGAGAATAAGAAATTTTCTATTTATTTAAATGATGTGCTTTATGGTTGCTAATTCATTTAATGGCCTTTATGTCTTGGATGTCAAGAATGAAAATAATGAAAATGTCTATCATATAAATAAGAAATCTAAACCTAATGATGTAAATCATTCTTATTTGTGGCATTGCCGTCTTCGTCCTATTAATGAGAAGCGTATCTCAAAACTCCATGGGGACTGTCTCTTGGGTTCATGTGACCTTGGGTCATATGATACTTGTGAGTCGTGTCTTCTTGGGAAAATGACTAAGACACCTTTTACCAAGCTAGGTGAAAGGGCAACCGACTTATTGGGGTTGATACATTCTGATGTATGCGAACCATTAAGTAGCAATGCTAGGGGAGGATTTCAATACTTCATAACCTTCACTGATGATTATAGTAGATTTGGGTATGTTTACCTAATGAAACATAAAAGTGAAGCATTTGAGATATTTAGAATATTTCAAAATGAAGTAGAAAAACAACTTGGCAAAAGTATTAAGGCACTTTGATCAGATCGAGGTGGAGAATACATAAGTCATGAATTTGATGATCATCTAAAAAATTGTGGAATAGTTTCACAATTGACTCCACCCGGAACACCACAATGGAATGGTGTGTCCGAGAGGAAAAATCGGACTTTGTTAGACATGGTTCGATCAATGATGAGTCAAGTTGATCTTCCAATATCCTTTTGGGGTTACGCTCTAGAAACCGCTGCTTTCAAACTAAATCAAGTTATAACTAAATCGGTTCCAAAGACTCCATATGAGATGTGGAGCGGAAAGAAACCTAGTTTGTCTTTCATGAGGATTTGGGGTTGCGAAGCTTTTATCAAAAGACTTGTTTTCGACAAACTAGCACACAAATCAGATAAATGTATTTTTCGTGGGATATCCTAAGGAAACTAAAGTATATTACTTTTACAACTGAGAGGACAACAAAGTGTTTGTTGCCCGAACTGGTGTCTTTCTAGAGAAACAGTTTCTCTCCAAAGAAATCAGTGGGAGTAAAATAAATCTTGAAGATATTCGAGACCCAGAAAATAACATTGAACCAGAAGTGGAACAAGAACAAGAACCACAAGGAGTTGTGGAACCTGTTCAAAATACACAAGTAACTCGCAGATCTGGTAGGTTACGATCCGAGCCCGAGAGATATGGATTTCTCGTAACGGATAGTAATGAGGTGGAAATCATTGAGAATGATGAACCGACAACCTATCAAGAGGCGATGTCTTCTCCTGATTCGGACAAGTGGCTTGGAGCCATGGAATCTGAATTTCAATCCATGCAAGACAATCAAGTTTGGAACTTGATTGATGCACCTGAAGGTGTAAAAACCATAGGATGCAAATGGGTCTTCAAGAAGAAGACTGACATGGATGGGAAGGTGCATACTTACAAAGCTAGACTTGTAGCGAAAGGTTATAGGCAAGTTCATGGTATTGACTATGATGAAACCTTTTCACCCGTAGCAATGATCAAGTCTATAAGAATTTTGCTTGCCATTGCCGCATATCATGACTATGAAATATGGCAAATGGACGTCAAAATCGCTTTCCTAAATGGAAAACTACAAGAGGATGTGTATATGACACAACCGGAAGGTTTTGAACAGAATTCTAAGGTATGCAAATTGCAGAAATCCATTTATGGATTGAAGAAAGCTTCTAGGAGTTGGAATCTCCGTTTTGATAAATCGGTCAAAGAGTTTGGTTTCATCAAGAATGAAGATGAGCCTTGTGTATTCAAGAAGATTAGTGGGAGCATAGTGCTATTCCTTATTTTATACGTGGATGACATATTACTCATTGGAAACAATATTCCTACACTTCAGTCCGTGAAGACTTGGTTAGGAAAATGCTTCGCAATGAAAGATGTAACGCCCATCCTTAATCTCGTTAAATATTTGACTTATTTGTTAAATTCTTGAAATGCTTGTTAAATTCTTGACTAGCATGTTTATATGCTATTTTATTTAAGTTAATTATTTAACTACTTTAGAAAATTAAGGTGGTTAAATGTCAAAGTTGAAAGTTTAGGGGCCTTTTTGTCAAAGTTAGAACTTGAGGGGCCAAAGGGCAATTTTTGAAACTTGAATGTATATAAAGTGTTGCTTCTTCTCAGAGAAGCATTTTTCTCTCAAGTCTTCTCGTTGCTTCCTCTGTTCCATAGAAGGGAGTCCAGTTTTACCCTATTCTCGACTCCTCGAGCTTAATTATCCCTCCGTTCGTGATTCTGGTCCCGGATAAATATTCGTGGCGTTGAATAGAGCGTTCCAGACCGATCAGAAATTAATTTGGGTCAACTTGATTTTTGACTAGGTAAGTTATTGACTCCCCCTTACTTGTAATAACATGCATATATGTTATTCCCGCTACTTGTTCTTGTTAAAATTGTGTTTTGAGCAAATTTTGTGATACTTGTAATTTTGGGACGAAGGAAGTATAAATACACTGCGTACAAAAGAAACTTAAAAAAAAATAGTTCAAATTGGTTAACTCCTGGGTTTGTTGGTTTGTAAAAGGTTAGTAGGAAATTACACTCCTATTCGTGAGACGGTAAAATAGTAACTCGATTTAAATATTATTATAAAAATTGTACCATTATTTGTGGTACGGGGAAATGAATGGAAGTATCCCTAAATGGGTATAGTAGTATAATATAAAATTGTACTTATACTTTTGGGGACGGTGAAATATTAAATTGGAATAAAAGAGAATTATTCTATTACTTGTGGGACGGTGATAAATTAATAAAGTGTCCCTATAGAAGTGTTCTGAACATGTTAAAATGCACTCTTGAATGTTAGAAAGTGTTAGTGGGTTTTACTCCTACGCTTGGGACGGAAAATTATTTAACCTGGGAAAGAATTCGGATTTTGGCATTTTTGGGCCTTGGGCGACTGCCCATTTTGGGCTGGGCGACCGCCCATCTATCTGAAGTATTTTGTTCTTGGAAAGCCTGATTTTGGGCGACCGCCCACACTATTTTGTGCGGCCGCCCATATGTCCTGAAAAATTGTAAAACTTGTTCCATGATTGTATAAGTTGGAAATAACCCTTGTTAAGGCATATAGCCTTAAGATAAGATGTCCTAGCAAGTGTTGTGATACCTTAGGGGTATCAGAAGTGAGTCTTGAACATGATTACTCATTAAATTAAAATGAGAACTTGAGTATAAAAGGAAGAACTCTTTTATGTGTCTTGAAGTCAATGTTTGTGTACCTTAGGGACACCAACTAATGTCTAGAGCTTGAATGTCCTAAGAAAAGGATTGGAAAAGAATTCGTAAAAGGTGTATAATTCATCTTCCTAGCTTGAACTTGAAGTATAAGATAATTAAATCTTGTACATGTTTAATCATCCAAAGAAATGGATTGAGAACTTGGATATAAGATGATAAGATCTTGTATATGTATTGAATGTCCTGAATGTCCTGAATGTCTTGAATGTCTTAAGATGAGACAGTAACTTGAATATAAGATTATAAAATCTTGTACGTGCCTTGACACCAATATAGGTGTATGGTAATAAACTTGAAAGAGTCTTGATGTGTATATGCAAATCTTGCATATATTTACTTGATAAAATGTGGCTTCTTGATTGATTGGTACACGGTATGAATAACCAAAGAATTGGGTTATGGAACTAGATAGAGAATGATTAACTCTATTACATACTTGAACTTGATACGTGTATATTGGAAGTGCTATAAATAAGCACTAAAGTGTAAATGATTTAGTTTTTAATCGTGTATATACTCAATGAAGTATATAAAATATAAAGAAGATATCTTGTATTGAAATGGTTCCTAAAGAAAATAGGGACTAGTGTAATATGAAGATAATTCATATAATCGTGAATACTACGATTTAAATTAATAAGAATGATTACAGAACACAATATGGGTTAGGAAATGTATTCGATTACTAACGATACATATACGTGAAGTATGACTGTGTCTAGGTACAAGGTGACCTATTCTACTACGTGTTTAGAGTCTAAGGTGTTGGGCTCTACTTGATAGTAAGGGTATCGTGATAGACACTTTAATGTGTTAAACGTGATATAAATATGTACGTGCAAACTTGGCATGTGACAAAGTGATATACCCTACTACTTGACTGAGGTCTGTTATTAATAGACTCTTACTTGGATTGATCGTGTTACATGGACACTTATGTGCCATTGTTAAACTTGATTGGTATTCGCAATAATTGAGTACGTGTACTTATATTCTTGTGAGCACATGATACATAGTTACATGGTGCATATTCTCGTGAGCACATGATACATAGTTACATGGTGCATATTCTCGTGAGCACATGATATATAATTACATGGTGCATATTCTCGTGAGCACATGATACATGATTACATGGTACATAAAGAGTAGTCTACTAATAAGGGACTGAGTTCTGTTCTGTAGTTCAAGTAAACATCTACTTGTGCATTCTTGGTGAGTCCAGCTGGTTCTCCTTGCTTGTTCGAAAATATATAGGTCCATGCTTGTCGCGAGAGCTGGGGTTTAAGTGACAATCGGGTCCCTATGTATTTCCGCCCGACCCCTTACTACTGGCCATAGTAAGGGCATAGCTTCACTGGTTAGAGCAATAAGCCTGACCTAAGTGAATGCAACTGTACTGAACACCACGTGGATCTTGTTCTTGTGGAGGACACTGGTTACCAGGTCTTCTTATATACTGTACTCCTGTCCTGTTCACCACGTGGATCTTGTTATTGTGGATGACACTGGTTACCAGGTCTTCTTATATACCGCACAGCAGTTCCTGTTCTTGTTCTTGGTTGTCCTCAGCTAGAAAAGCATCGACAACAAATGGTATTCGTGGGAGAAATAAGGAAGGATTCAGGTACAATACGTGATAGGCCTATGTGCATCTTGTGAGCTGGTCTAGCCTCTCGCACTACTTGACTACTTGTTACCTGATCATATCTTGAGCTTGATTACTTGTTGAGTTGGCTTAGCCTCTCCTATACTTGTTACTTGATGATACTTGATATATGTTTAGTTGAGTATCTACTTGTATTGCATGATAACATGACATATAGTTGCATGTTAATAGCTTACTGAGATTTATCTCACCCTTTATTTGTTTAATTGTTTCCCCCCCCAGGAAAGCAGGGGATAGTACGCAGTGAGGCTCGACTTAGCTGGGAATTTACTCAGCAGGATATTCTTGTTGAAGTTAGAGTCCTTTTATATTTTGGTAAGGACGATCTTGTATGAGTTAATTAAACTCTGGGCTTGTATTGGGGTAGTATTTGTTGTCCCTAGACAGTTCTTGATGCCAGCTTATTTGCTAGGCATGTCTTCCGCTGTATGTAACCTTGTTTGGTTTTAATTTTCTTGGTCTAGAACTCGTGTGAGCTATCTTAGCTCCCTACTCTTGAGTATACATATCATGTCAGTTTTGTTTTTAACAGGTATTGTTCCTGTTTCCCGTTAGTTTCTTGTTTCTTGTTAATTACGCGCACCAGGTTCGAGGTTCTATTAGGGAATCCCGGGACTTGGGGCGTGTCAGGTTGGTATCAGAGCTATGGTTTAGCTCTTAGCCTGGATAGGGTCTATGGCCTAGGTTGGGTTAGTCTTGGGTGTGTTTTCGACGCTGAGTGCTTCGTTACTTGTTGTTATACCAGGCATAGGACTGGTGTTGATAGTGTTGATCCAATTGGATTAGATGATTCGAGAATCGAGAGCGCGAGTCTTTAAAGACTTAGGCGTATCTATCTTTTCTTGTGGACATGGTTTCGTGCTATATATGCATGCTTGTCCTTATCTCGTGAATTGCGTGGAAGTGTATTCTCTAGTAGGAGACTACGTGCTTGATATTGTTATGAATAAGAGCTTGATAGAAGTGTGGGTGATAACACCCTATACGTTATAAGTTGACTTGGTCATGTTACCTAGATGGGACATTGATGTGATACGTGTTATGGCTTGGCTCTTACGTGTCATGACTTGACTTTCTATGTGTTAGGTCATTCTTGTTTACCACAATAGATGGTAATTAATTCTCTGCTAGTATGCTTGACTATTTATGTGAGCATGATAGATTTATGCATAACTTTTATGTTCTGCATTGAAAGTCTAGAAAGGGTTCTTGAGATTGTACTGGGTATTTAACCTATGTGATTGACAGTGGAGTTTCTACACCAAACCAGATGGATGTATCCATTCTTGATGAGAAACTTGGATTATCTTGAGTTGTTACAGTGCGAATACAGTGCTGACATCTGGATTAATGTTCTTGACATCGATTGAGTTAAACGAGTTGAAGATTCAACTTGAGAATTTCTTGATAGAGGATATATCTACCTTGTAGTGGATGTCTGAAATGAGTATCTGTGTTGACCTATAAGTGGAAACAACCAAGGTACGTGTGTTCTTGAGATTTCTTAGTCTTGTTAGAGATTCATGAATGAATTTCGAAGGCAGCTCCATTGTTAACTATTTGACACCGAGAGCTACATCTTTTGATGGATTGTCTTGATGGATTGATATACGTAAAGTCAGTTCTGAATATTGAAACGATGGATAACCACGACTTCAGTATCTGAGATTGCCTAGTGGATTTGACTAGTATTACAGTGATCTGGAGGATATGACCAGTCCTATTATTTCTAGTGGATATGTCAAGTTTCACCGATATAGTGGATTGACTAATCGAGTCTGCATGACTTTATTGTGTCTTATTGTCATGATTGATGTATCGTGATTGCATAAAATATTTGTGGGTATATGTGTAATACTTAATTACGAGTATATGTGTATATTCTTGATGTGATCGAGTCCTACTTGTTGATTATATATGTTATAATCTTGATCTAGTAAAAAAATTCGAGGACGAATTTTCTTTAAGGTGGGGAGGATGTAACGCCCATCCTTAATCTCGTTAAATATTTGACTTATTTGTTAAATTCTTGAAATGCTTGTTAAATTCTTGACTAGCATGTTTATATGCTATTTTATTTAAGTTAATTATTTAACTACTTTAGAAAATTAAGGTGGTTAAATGTCAAAGTTGAAAGTTTAGGGGCCTTTTTGTCAAAGTTAGAACTTGAGGGGCCAAAGGGCAATTTCTGAAACTTGAATGCATATAAAGTGTTGCTTCTTCTCAGAGAAGCATTTTTCTCTCAAGTCTTCTCGTTGCTTCCTCTGTTCCATAGAAGGGAGTCCAGTTTTACCCTATTCTCGACTCCTCGAGCTTAATTATCCCTCCGTTCGTGATTCTGGTCCCGGATAAATATTCGTGGCGTTGAATAGAGCGTTCCAGACCGATCAGAAATTAATTTGGGTCAACTTGATTTTTGACTAGGTAAGTTATTGACTCCCCCTTACTTGTAATAACATGCATATATGTTATTCCCGCTACTTGTTCTTGTTAAAATTGTGTTTTGAGCAAATTTTGTGATACTTGTAATTTTGGGACGAAGGGAGTATAAATACACTGCGTACAAAAGAAACTTAAAAAAAAATAGTTCAAATTGGTTAACTCCTGGGTTTGTTGGTTTGTAAAAGGTTAGTAGGAAATTACACTCCTATTCGTGAGACGGTAAAATAGTAACTCGATTTAAATATTATTATAAAAATTGTACCATTATTTGTGGTACGGGGAAATGAATGGAAGTATCCCTAAATGGGTATAGTAGTATAATATAAAATTGTACTTATACTTTTGGGGACGGTGAAATATTAAATTGGAATAAAAGAGAATTATTCTATTACTTGTGGGACGGTGATAAATTAATAAAGTGTCCCTATAGAAGTGTTCTGAACATGTTAAAATCCACTCTTGAATGTTAGAAAGTGTTAGTGGGTTTTACTCCTACGCTTGGGACGGAAAATTATTTAACCTGGGAAAGAATTCGGATTTTGGCATTTTTGGGCCTTGGGCGACCGCCCATTTTGGGCTGGGCGACCGCCCATCTATCTGAAGTATTTTGTTCTTGGAAAGCCTGATTTTGGGCTACCGCCCACACCATTTTGTGCGGCCGCCCATATGTCCTGAAAAATTGTAAAACTTGTTCCATGATTGTATAAGTTGGAAATAACCCTTGTTAAGGCATATAGCCTTAAGATAAGATGTCCTAGCAAGTGTTGTGATACCTTAGGGGTATCAGAAGTGAGTCTTGAACATGATTACTCATTAAATTAAAATGAGAACTTGAGTATAAAAGGAAGAACTCTTTTATGTGTCTTGAAGTCAATGTTTGTGTACCTTAGGGACACCAACTAATGTCTAGAGCTTGAATGTCCTAAGAAAAGGATTGGAAAAGAATTCGTAAAAGGTGTATAATTCATCTTCCTAGCTTGAACTTGAAGTATAAGATAATTAACTCTTGTACATGTTTAATCATCCAAAGAAATGGATTGAGAACTTGGATATAAGATGATAAGATCTTGTATATGTATTGAATGTCCTGAATGTCCTGAATGTCTTGAATGTCTTAAGATGAGACAGTAACTTGAATATAAGATTATAAAATCTTGTACGTGCCTTGACACCAATATAGGTGTATGGTAATAAACTTGAAAGAGTCTTGAGGTGTATATGCAAATCTTGCATATATTTACTTGATAAAATGTGGCTTCTTGATTGATTGGTACACGGTATGAATAACCAAAGAATTGGGTTATGGAACTAGATAGAGAATGATTAACTCTATTACATACTTGAACTTGATATGTGTATATTGGAAGTGCTATAAATAAGCACTAAAGTGTAAATGATTTAGTTTTTAATCGTGTATATACTCAATGAAGTATATAAAATATAAAGAAGATATCTTGTATTGAAATGGTTCCTAAAGAAAATAGGGACTAGTGTAATATGAAGATAATTCATATAATCGTGAATACTACGATTTAAATTAATAAGAATGATTACAGAACACAATATGGGTTAGGAAATGTATTCGATTACTAACGATACATATACGTGAAGTATGACTGTGTCTAGGTACAAGGTGACCTATTCTACTACGTGTTTAGAGTCTAAGGTGTTGGGCTCTACTTGATAGTAAGGGTATCGTGATAGACACTTTAATGTGTTAAACGTGATATAAATATGTACGTGCAAACTTGGCATGTGACAAAGTGATATACCCTACTACTTGACTGAGGTCTGTTATTAATAGACTCTTACTTGGATTGATCGTGTTACATGGACACTTATGTGCCATAGTTAAACTTGATTGGTATTCGCAATAATTGAGTACGTGTACTTATATTCTTGTGAGCACATGATACATAGTTACATGGTGCATATTCTCGTGAGCACATGATACATAGTTACATGGTGCATATTCTCGTGAGCACATGATATATAATTACATGGTGCATATTCTCGTGAGCACATGATACATGATTACATGGTGCATAAAGAGTAGTCCACTAATAAGGGACTGAGTTCTGTTCTGTAGCTCAAGTAAACATCTACTTGTGCATTCTTGGTGAGTCCAGCTGGTTCTCCTTGCTTGTTCGAAAATATATAGGTCCATGCTTGTCGCGAGAGCTGGGGTTTAAGTGACAATCGGGTCCCTATGTATTTCCGCCCGACCCCTTACTACTGGCCATAGTAAGGGCATAGCTTCACTGGTTAGAGCAATAAGCCTGACCTAAGTGAATGCGACTGTACTGAACACCACGTGGATCTTGTTCTTGTAGAGGACACTGGTTACCAGGTCTTCTTTTATACTGTACTCCTGTCCTGTTCACCACGTGGATCTTGTTATTGTGGATGACACTGGTTACCAGGTCTTCTTATATACCGCACAGCAGTTCATGTTCTTGTTCTTGGTTGTCCTCAGCTAGAAAAGCATCGACAACAAATGGTATTCTTGGGAGAAATAAGGAAGGATTCAGGTACAATGCGTGATAGGCCTATGTGCATCTTGTGAGCTGGTCTAGCCTCTCGCACTACTTGACTACTTGTTACCTGATCATATCTTGAGCTTGATTACTTGTTGAGTCGGCTTAGCCTCTCCTATACTTGTTACTTGATGATACTTGATATATGTTTAGTTGAGTATCTACTTGTATTGCATGATAACATGACATATAGTTGCATGTTAATAGCTTACTGAGATTTATCTCACCCTTTATTTGTTTAATTGTTTCCCCCCCTGGAAAGCAGGGGATAGTACGCAGTGAGGCTCGACTTAGCTGGGAATTTACTCAGCAGGATATTCTTGTTGAAGTTAGAGTCCTTTTATATTTTGGTAAGGACGATCTTGTATGAGTTAATTAAACTCTGGGCTTGTATTGGGGTAGTATTTGTTGTCCCTAGACAGTTCTTGATGCCAGCTTATTTGCTAGGCATGTCTTCCGCTGTATGTAACCTTGTTTGGTTTTAATTTTCTTGGTCTAGAACTCGTGTGAGCTATCTTAGCTCCCTACTCTTGAGTATACATATCATGTCAGTTTTGTTTTTAACAGGTATTGTTCCTGTTTCCCGTTAGTTTCTTGTTTCTTGTTAATTACGCGCACCAGGTTCGAGGTTCTATTAGGGAATCCCGGGACTTGGGGCGTGTCAAAAGATATGGGTAAAGCCGCATATATACTTGACATTAAAATCTATAGAGATAGATCAAGGAGGCTACTTGGTTTAAGCCAAAGTACATACATTGACAAGGTCATTAGAAGATTCCGTATGGAAAATTCTTAAAGAGGAACCTTACCAGTGTTACATGGAGTTTCTCTAAGCAAGACTCAATGTCCTAAGACAAAAGATGAGCATGAGAAAATGAATGATGTTCCATATGCTTCGGCAATTGGGTCCATCATGTATGCCATGCTTTGTACTAGGCTGGATGTATCTTATGCTTTGAGCATGACAAGCAGATACCAATCCGACCCCGGTGAAAATCATTGGGTGACTGTAAAAGCGATTCTTAAGTATTTGAGAAGGACGAAAGACTCGCTTTAGGTCTATGGAGGAATGGAAGATGATCTCGTTGTAAATGCTTACACAGATGCAAGCTTCCAAACCGACAAAGATGATAGTCGATCGCAATCGGGTTTTGTGTTTATGTTAAATGGTGGAGCTGTAAGCTGGAAGAGTTCCAAGCAAAGTACAACCGCTGATTCTACAACGGAAGCTGAGTATATTGTTGCATCAGATGCTGCAAAGGAAGCTGTTTGGATTAAGAAGTTCGTTACTAAACTTGAAGTGGTTCCTAGTATTGCTAATCCAATAGAACTTTATTGCGATAATAATGGTGCTATTGCTCAAGCAAAGGAACCGAGAGCACATTAGAAATCCAAACACATACTTAGGCGTTTTCATATCATTTGAGAAATCGTTGATAGGGGAGACGTAAATATATGTAGAGTACCTACTGATGACAATGTTGTGGACCCGCTAACAAAGGGACTTCCACAAGCTAAACATGAAGGTCATGTTAGGTCCATGAGTATTAGATACATGGGAGATTGGGCCTAGGGCAAGTGGGAGATTGTTGGTAGTGGTGCCCTAGGCATGTTTAATAAACGTTGTAATTGTTATCATTTATTTCATATCAATAAAGAGATGTTTTGATTATTATTTTTGTTCATGTTTACTTATAATAATCTCCGTCCCTAGTACTTGTTAAGCACTAGTATAAAGGCTAAATGATCATGGGATGATTTATGGGTACTTGTTTGGAACAAGGTACTGGACATGACCCGCTGTATGAGATTTATGTCATGGTCTATGTCGTACATATATCTCATATTAGTTATGTCATTTGAATCCTTAGACATGAAGTTATTATAGTCTTCCACTTGATGAACATTATGTTTGACATATTCAAACGCTACCTTTAACCGGGTAGTTATAAAGGGTATGATTGGCATAATCGGATTCACGTAGGGAAGAGTAATAAGCTAAATGGATTTTTCCATCTTCAGAGAGATGTCAAGCTTAGGTCTCTCGTAGGAATGATGTTGATGAAAATGCTCGGCCGGACTCGAATGAATTGATTAGATCAATGTCATTTGGATTATCAACATATTCGGAATCGAGAAAGTATTGAACAAAACAAGTTGACTTGTTGACCATGACTTGTGTTCAATGACATCGTGGACAAAGGGATTGTGACATGTTCTAAAGGAATGCGAACTTGTATCTAGTTATACTATTTGGGTAGGTATGACTGTTTTCCAGAACCTAATCATATCTTATGGTTTCATGTTTGAACCCATTGCCAACTTAGTGTAATCCTAGAGGGTCACACACAATAGAACGAATCTTAAATAAGGACTATATCGGAATATTGAGTCGAAGGACTTTGGGAAATCTGGGGCAGGTGTGCTACCGCACAAAAGGGTTTGGGCGGCCGCACAGCTTGGCTCAAAAAGTACCAGAAACCTTCCAGATAGATGTGCGACCACACAAGTGGTTTTGGGCGGCCGCACACCATGTCGGGACTGGTTTCCTGATTTAATTAGGAGAAGGATTTTGGACGGGTTTTGACACAAGTTTCCTATTTGGAATAGGTCTAACTTGTATATAAACAGCCAAATTCGGGCCAGAATAATCCCTAGCTTTTGTGCAAGTCTCCAAAGAGTTTGAGAGAGTTTTATTTTGTTCTAAGTTATCCTAGATTGAAGAACAAAATAATACACAAATAAAAATTCCATATAGTTCATATTGATTGTGAAAACGTGTTTCACAATTTTGGTCTAGCAACCAAGATCAAGTGTTCTTGATATTCGTTCAAGGTGTGGATACCGCTAGAGGCTGAAGCTCATCATCTTCAAAGTTCGTGTTCTTACTTGTTCGTGATTAAAGCTTCAATTTCTCCACCAAGATCAAAGACCAAATTCAAAGTCATCAAGGGTTAGTTTTCTAGTATTCATATTGCAAGTATTTGATTCAATCATATGAATGGATCTATGGGCTTTGGGTTTCATAAAACTTTAAATGCTATTTTCCACTGCGCATGTTACTACGAAACCCAACGACTAACAGTGTATCACCAACAAAAGTACAAAACCAACTCAAATAAAGTACCATAAACTGAAGTCTGAAACCACATTCTTTATTCATCCTCAACTTCAACAACATTTGACCCTTCACTTGATAAACTGGATAAAGATGCTTTTAAAAAATCTTCATCTTCATTGACTTCCCCTACATTCATATAAAAACACAAAGAAAATTGTCAAGTAAAAGACAATAAAGCAATACTCCCTCCGTCCCAGCACAAGTGAGACTTCTTTCCTTTTTGGTATGTCCCACTAAAAGTGAGACTGCCCAAAATGAAAAATTTTCAACCCTACTTATTCTTTCTCTTCATTTTCCACCACTCAATTTATTCAACCAACACTACTATTTACCCCAATCATTCTCTTTCTTCATTTTCCACCACTCAATTTATCCAACTAACACCACTATTTACTCCACTCATTCTCTCTCTTCATTTTCTACCACACATTTACTAGTTTTTCTTAATTAGTGTGCAAACTCCTCTAGTCCTACTTGTGCTGGGACGGAGGGAGTATATCTAAATAATCATTAAGTATATAAGAAGATAAGAAATTACCAAAGCCATATAGCCAATTTCGAGCACAAATAAGAGATTGCACATTTCGAGGAAGTATGCAACTTCTATACTTGGTAAGGATACGACCACCAATGGAAAATGATGACTCTGAAACAACAGTAGTAATGGGGATAGCTAATACATCACATGCCATACTCACAAAAATTGGGTAACGGTTCTTCTGATATTTCCAATGCTCCAAAACATCTAAATCTTCGTAAAATGCAAACTCAAGTTTTGGCTCCTCCAAATAAAGATCCAGTTGAGACTTCCCCGTAGTAATAACAATTTCACTTTCATATTCCAAACATTCCTAAAAATATTTGAAACTTACATTTATAAATGAATATGATATATATATATATATATATATATATATATATGAAAAACTGAAAAGTGATAAAAATAATAATAAATTTTAATACTTACATCAAATATTCGCTTGCCCTTGCCCTTACGTAATCCTCCATTCTTTTCCATTTGTAAAGTTGTGACAAAGCGTTGTTGTGAAGAGCTAGTAGTGGAGTCATTATTGATCTTCTCTTTAGAATATTCACCAAAAAGTTTGTACAACTTTCTCTTCACAAGTAACATCTTCTCTTGTGTTTCAGTAGGATTATTCTCCGTCTTTGAATAAAAATACTCCAACATTGAAAGCTTCATCCGCGGATCAAGAACAGCCCCAAAAGCAAGAACCGTACGATACTGAGCCCAATATTTGTTAAACTTCTCTTTCATATTTTTACTCATCTTCACTCGACATGTTTTTTTCTCAAAAAACGTTCAATTTTCCAAACTTGCACAAAGTATAAGTTAGCTGTAGGATAAGAAGTGCCCGAAATCAAGTTTGTAGTGTCATAGAAAGGCTGAAGGAATTCACATATTTTCTCTCCTCTACTCCACTCATCCATTGAAGGACAATACTTATAATTCTTATCATTCAACTGAAGAAGGTTAAAAGTTTTTTTTATATTTCATGGCACTATCTAACATCAAGTAAGTTGAATTCCAACGAGTAGACACATCAAAGCGCAAACCAACCCGTGTATCAATATTACCAACTTGTCTCACACATTCTTCAAAATTTTTCATCCTACTGTCATATCTAAGGTACTTAACAGAGTCCCTTATCTTTTGCAAAGCAACACTGACTACTTTCAAACCTTCTTGAACAATCAAATTTAATATGTGGGCACAACAACGAATATGAAAAAATTCACCGTCACAAAAGAGGCTATCATCCAGAAAACAGAGTTGTTCTTTCAAGTTTTCTTGCATATTTTCATTACTAGATGCATTATCTAATGTTAAAGAAAAAACCTTTTTCTCAACTCCCCATTCCTTTAAATACTCAAGCGCTTTTGCTGCCAGTTCGACTCCTGAATGTGGAGGTGGCATATGATCAAAATTAAGAATCTTGCTATTCAGTTTCCAATCAACATCAACAAAATGAGCTGTCAAATAAATGTAACCTTCATTACTCAATGCTGTCCACAAATCAGAAGTACAAATTCTATTTGGAGTATCTTCCAAAGCTTTCTTAAGTTTTGCTTTCTCTCTCAAATATATTGCATTAATGTCTGAAACAACAGTATTTCTAGAGATGCAACGAAATTCAGGATTTAAATACCTCACAAATATTCGAAAACCATCATACTCAACAAAAGAAAATGGCAAATCATGCTTAATTATTGCCTCTGCTAATAGGTCACGTGCAATCTTTTGGTCAAGTTTTATGGTTTTAATCTTCCACTCATAATCGATAACCATTTGACCTATGTCATTATACTTCATCTTGGGACATTTTGGAAGATGACGTCCCAAATGTGAAGTCCCATATCCTCTCTCACTACACTTATACTCTTTGTTACACGCTATACATCTGGCTCTTGCAATTTTATCTGGATTATCAAAGTGTTTCTTAAAATAATTCCACACGTCAGAATATTCTTTACCAGTTTTACCCGACACAACCTTAGGTTGCTCACCAGTTTGAGTAGCGTCTGCATCAGTGATTTCTACGTCCTCCTCAGCTTCATTGTCATCCACATTGATACTTCGATTAACCGAGCTAGATGTCATTTCTGAAAAGAACGATGCAAGAGAAACAATCATTACATTTGTATTCTAATAAAATTCATCCAAATAGTAAAATCAAACATTCTGGTTTGTTCAATTAACCGAGCTAGTAGCGTCATCGAAGGGTCGATTACTCCTTCTAAACTAAAATGTCAATTTTGAATTTTAGGGAAAATAGATCAAAGGGTCAAAAAAACAGGACTTACTAGAAGGCGGCAATGAATCACGTTAACGGAAGGGAAGAGAAGAGGATGATGAAGATTGAAGTAGATGGCGATGGTGGCGACTGGTTAGTGGTAGCGGCGCCGGTTGAGACTTGAGAGAAGGGTCAAACCGTCGAAGAGTGAAGGCGATAGAATGAAAATTGAAAAGTGAAAAGTGAAAAAACCCTAAAGCAGAGAGGCGCACACGTTCATCGGTAAGAAAAAAATAAAAAAAAAAAAAAAAAGAAAAAAAAAAAGAAAAAAAGCTGGGTTGGCCTGCCCCGCCCCGGGACAAACCCGTTTCGCCCGTGACCCATATGGGCTAGCCCAAATGGCCCACTTGTATTTGGGTTGGTATATTTAGGGCCCAACCCACCCTTATTCAATGGCGGGCCGGGCCAGCCCAACGGGCTCAGCCCAAATTGACGGCTCTACCTTCAACCAAGCTCTGATACCACTTGTTGAGATCAGTCACCAACAAGAGAAATCGCAACAAGAGATACAAAAATAACACACTCACACAATCGAAGAAGAAGACACAAAATTTCTGTGGTTCAGCTTAAAACCTATGCCACCCAACAATAAATATATTAAACTTCTCGATATTATAAGAATGGAGACTCCCTCTCTCTCTCAACACTCTTGAGTATCCTCACCAACGCATACAAGCACGCAATTTGTCTCTCTAAATTGTAAGCCTATGCTAACTCTCGCTTGAGTTCTATCAAAAACCTATCTAGTGATGCCTATTTGTATAGGGGAGGCACACTCACTAATCCCCTCTTCCTCACATTCTCCCCTAAGGGGAGCCCCTCTTGGCACCACAAGGAACACAAAAAATTATAGCCCTCATACCCTTTTTATAGGCTACAAATAAAACATTTCCTAGTACAATAAGGATTGTTATCCACTTCTTCTTGCATTTGAAAACCATTATAAGGAAACAATAATTCTTCTACTAATCCAACTAGGAAATAAATCCTCACCATGATTTTGACAATCCTAGAATTTGAGCCAAAATCCCAACATGTATAACAAGTGAGACTTACAATTTAAATATGTGAGGTGGGAAAGTCAGTAGGTATGACAAGTGGGGCCCACAATTTAAGTACTTCATGTGAGAGGATGACGTGAGTGAGATTGACAAGTGGAGCCCACATTTTTTACCATTTTAAGAAATGATGAAGGTTTTAATAGGACACCCATTTGGATAAAAGGTGAAGCTTCTACCGGGACAGAGTGAGTATACTATTTTCTTTCTCTTTCCCACTCAAAATAACTATACACTTAGTATTCCCTACAACACTTTCTTTTTCTTTCTCACTCACACCACTTACTTTTTGTTAGTACCCAATCTGAAAATGAGTTTATTAGGGTTTTCCCAAATATACAAGGACTTTATAGGAATTAGAAACCTTGCAAAGACTTTTAACAGATTCCCAAAATATAGCTCGATATTCTAGAATGTACCAAATATGGCCAAAAATAGGGTTTCCTTATTTCAGACCAAACCCTAGCTTGAAAATCACGTCAGCCAGGAACCTTGGCCACGCGGCCACTTTCTCCCTTGGCCAGGCGGCCATGTTCGCCTGGGATGATCTCAGCCGTCAGATCTCTCAGCCGGTTTACTATATAAGGGCCTCCATTGCCTCAGAATCAAGGAGACTGATATTGATACTGATTCTGGATCCGAGTTTAGCTTCCTAAGTGACGAATTTGCTCTTAAATCAAGTCATTCAAGCATCCAAAAACATCCTCAAAGTTCCTAACAAGATCCAAGATTAGTTCTTGCCAACATAGGTAAGTTTTCTAATTTTTTCTTCATGTTCTTGCCATGTTCTTAGTTTAGATCCATAATATTCATATTCTTAACATGTTTATTCATATGTTCTTCATAATATTGATGTTCTTAAAATGTTTATTGATATGTTCATAATATGTTATTTATATGTTCTTCGTGTTCTTAGATGAAAACCTTATTTATGTTAGATTTAGGGTTTCGATCTTCATGTTAACATGTTATTTCATAGCTGATGATGATCTAGGGTTCATCAACCTGAACGTGATCTAGGAACTACCTCTAAACACTAATCTTTAGGTAAATTCCCCATCAATATGCATGATCCCGATTCTTCTGCCTATTCTAAATTATTCTAGAACTACGCTGACCTGAGCTTCTCACCTTGAGAAGAACGTAGGAAATCTTTGGATCCGGTCTCTAAACACCGCACACAACCTACACCGCATCATGATAGAAAGATTGATCATTCGGGCGATAGGAGTAATAACGCTTAATATTCTTCTCTTGTCGTAATTTGACCCCCGAACCCATTTACTTGTAAATAAATGCTTTTTCTCAATGTTTTGGCTATAATTAAAACGGCGTGGCGACTCTCATATTTTAATGTTGCTATGAATATATCATTTATTATTAAAAATTATCACAAGATACTTCCCATGCATCGCTTCATCGGAAAGGGGTATTCACAGTGGCGACTCTGCTGGGGACTGCTTTGAATCTGTTTCAAACTTAGTGGGTCTAACTTTTGTTATTTTCATGATGTTCATTCTTATCTATTCTTCTTTATCTCTTGCATTGTATTGCATCATCGCAAACATTAAAAACTTCTATTTTTTCTCCATAAAAAGAATTAGTTTCTTGACACACACTACCACTAGTCCGTGTCATCAATGCACATGACCCTCATTACCCTCGGAGCATTCGATGTGCAGAAATGGGTGGTGCTATTGTCGCGGTCTTTTGAGACACTCGTTTCCTCCACTTACCATGTACGCTTTGCGAGCGGTGGAAACCTTTTATCCTACCCGTGTCAACCCACACATAGAGGTTAGGACACTCCAAACTTTTTGACTGGTTGGTTTGGCTAGCTTTTTCTTACTTGACAAATAACGTGTTGTCTATGTCGAGTCATCCCCAAGTCAATGATGAGTCGAGATCTTTGAGAGAAAGCGCACAAAAATTTGATTTCCCTACAAGGGACGTGCCAGGGTAAGATGAGTGTTTGTTAAGATCTCCGCTCATCAGTAACTTGCGTAGGATGTAACACAGACATCACGTTAAATGCCTTTAAGGATGGGTTAGTCATAGGATCCATTGATTGGTGGAAGCCGCTTGCCCTATAGGACCCTCGCTCGAATTGTCCGTTTGGGGGTGTGCAACACAGGTGAAAAACGAGGGGTCTATAGATGCAGTGATGGCCTCCACTAATCATAGTTTCTAGTTAGTTGTGAAAAAGGGGTATCCCTTCCAACCAATTAGGATGTAAATAATGTACAATTTTCTGTAAATTAAAACATACTTTGCATGAGCCTGTCCCTTCCTAAAATCTGCTCCCTCCAACCTTTCATAGGAAAGCAAGTTTGAGTCAGTTCGGGTGGTCGACTACAACGTGAAGCTTCTGATCCGTCCCCGCTCTCAGTCTCAACATCAACAATGACAAGTCCCATCTCTACTTCAGTCTCTGCAGCCTTCGTCGCTACTACCGTTAGCACTACTGAGCTCACCACCGAGGCTAATCTCAATGGTATTCCCCCAAGCCTTCAGAGCTTCCTCGTCGGTCTCGAAGCAATAGACACCCCGCCTTGGACCTCTCATGTCCCGATTGCATACACATTCTCTATCTTCCTCTTTTCTGTTAAGTTTTGTTATTTTTCGTTAACTTTCGTTACGTTCCGTTAAGTTCCTGACTTACTTCGTTAGTCTTGGATTTGACTAAGTGATAAAGTCAACCTTTATTCTTTGTTTGATTTGTTTTTGTTGACTTTCGTGGTGTTCGTTAAGTTTCTAACTAATTTCGTTCGTTTTGGGACTTAACTGCATAACAGGGTTAACTTTTGGGTTAAAATATGGATTTTCTGAAGATAGGACGAGTACGCCTTTGTCCTCCTTTGTAAGAGGCGTGTGCCTCCCATGGGGGGGGGTGGGATGTGCGCGCTTCCCACCTCCAGAATCCCAGATTTTGCCAAATTTCCCTCATTTTCTTATTTGTAACCCCCAAGGCCATTATGACTTGGCTTGATCCGGGGAAGAGCCATCTTTGTGACAACAAACACTTCCCTAACACCTATAAATACCTATTCATTCCACCATGGAAAAAGAGGAAGGATTCTTGACTCAAAAACTCTCTTAAAACTAAAAGTTCATTTTCAAGAGTGGTTACTATAGACAAATTAGTTCTTCCCCATTCAAGCACAAGGTACAATGTTTATTCTTTTCTTCTAAACTCTTAATCTTATTTGCTTTCTTCATCTTTCATCTCTTCTAATGTGTATGCAATCTCCATAAAAAGGAATACAACCAAAAGGCCACTTCACTATTGAAGTTTGGTCAAGGTTACATTCCAACATTCTAAACTCTAGTTTAATTTACTATTCTTCTCTTAATGTAATATTTAGAAATTAATCAATAAAACAATTCCCTTTTATTTCTCCTTTCCTTTCATTGTAATTGTTAGCAGTTTTATATTAATATTATTTGAAGGACTTTTTAGCAATAGAACACCAATAGTAGCAAGACCTGCGTAAGCGGGGCGGAGTGGGTGTTTAAGTACTTCCCACTCCGTCACCTAACCCCCGAACCTTTCTCTTCCCAAATCTCTAGTTTCGTAATATTAAAATAGGCTATTTCTTTAGGTTTTTCTTATGTTTCCTCAATAACATAGGTGGCAACTCTACAATCTAAAACAAGTTAGACATCCTAGGATCCTTCCACCGCTCTAGCCAAGTAGTGGGTTTTTCTGGGGTATCTACAGAAGCAAAGATAAATAATCTCGAGGAAAGTAACAAGACCTTGGAGAACCATAACCAACAATTGAGGAGTCACATTCAAAATAAAGGAACCGAGGTAATACCCGATGGTGACGATCTTATCTATATTGAGGATGAAGAAGTTGACACCAACTACCCCATTAACATCAATGCCCCTACCTTCCACTTACCAAACTACAGAAGTGTCCTACCTCCTTCTCTCTATGCCCAAAGAGGAACTACTGCCGTGAGCAAAAACAAAGGTGACTATTAGCCTTCCCCTGAACTGCTTGGTGGCTATCTCTCTGCTAGCAAGCTGCCCGCACCTTCATTGCCTCTTAGTGTTGGGATGGCCGCTCCCACCACCTCAATAACTCCTCCTGCCACTCTGCCAGGATCCGTCCTTGACATCTCTAACCACCCTGTGTTCATGGCCATACAAGAACAAATGCGTAAGTTGATAGAAAATGTGGACAAGCAAATTGCTCTTACTACCAAGACAATCAATCCTAGCTAAGTTGGGGCTCTCCCAAAGGATTTCAAGATGCCTAAAGTGCCGATGTTCCATGCTGATTCTTGCCCTAAGACTCATTTGGATATTTATGTTCTAGCTATGAGAGCTCGAGATTGCACCAACGAGCAAATGGCCCGTGTTTTCCATAGCACTTTGGATGCTATAGCCTTGCGATGGTTCTTTGGACTGGATCCGAGCGATAGGTAAACTTGGGATCAAATCAGTGCCGTGTTCTGCGAGAAGTACTAAGCTAACTTGGATTGGCATGTGAACCGAACCGAACTTGAAAACACCATGCAAAAGCCCGGCGAGCCTATCTACGACTTTTACAAGAGGTTGAACCATAGACTGTGCGAGGTCCAATATCCCCCTAAAGCGAAGGAACAAAAACAAGGTTTTTCCGGGGTATCTACAGAAGCGACTCCGCTGGGGATGATTTAGAGGGTTAAACTTACGTTTCTGCTTTTGGTGTTCTTTTATTCTGTTTTCTGGGCATTCTGGTAAAAAAGGGTTGGAAGCGCGCGCCTCTGGCCTTCTTGGCCTAAAGCGTGCGCGTCCCCCCAATTACCAGAATCGCCCTCCTTCCTTCTTGTCCTTCCATTTCATGTTTCTGTGCTAACATGTTTCTGCAGGGGAAAAGTTTTATTATTTAGGGTCAAGGCAGTCCCTTGAACCCATGAATTTGCAGGTTTTACCCAGATTCGGGCGCCTCTGCTCCTCTTTGTCTAACGCACGCGCCTCCCGAGTAGGCATCCCAATGCGCTCGCTTCTGGGCGCATTCCCAGAAACAGAATAGTGCATAGAATAGAATGATTGACAGTGTGTGGGCACCGGGCCTGCACAAAACAGTTTTTTATTTTCTGTTTAATTTTGTCGGTCACACAGGTGATTCGAAAGTTGTAATTATGTGTTTATTTGCTTTTCTTTTTTTTTTTTGAAAAAAAAAATGAAATATTTTGTCACTTGGCTTGACCTCACATTACATGCACATATTCCTATGAATTGCTCACAATCGAGTCACACAAAGTTCATAACCCCAAACCCGTCGAGGCCCGTCCTAGAAAGTTTCAAGCTCCACCTGACCTTGACTCTTTCGAAGTGGTAAACCTCAACCCGTGGCGTAGTTCACGACTACATGCCGGGGGTGACCTTAATCCTCTCTTTAGCCGAGCACAAGCCAACACAATTCTAGTTAGGGTATAACACTCCGTGACCAAGTCGGTTTTCATGTGCCGAGATTTCCCTAAACTAATGTTTTCAAATCATACATGCAGTTTCCAAGAGAAACAAGTGGTTATTAGGGACGAAATAAAACTCCGTCCCCAAGTGGTTATTACGGACGAAATAAAACTCCATCCCCGCATGTATGCTTTATGATATTAATTTAGTTTAATCCCGTCACATGTAGGTATCACAAGCGTGGTGGAATCCGATGAGTATATGGGACCGCGAGAAGGTCTATATACTAGTGTGACGATTCCACTATTTTTTTAGAAACCCCAAAAAGGGACTCCGTCCCTCCGACTTATAAAAAAAAAGAGTCATTTTTCCTTATGTGGTTGAGTCTCTTTCTTGTTTGTGGGTTAAATAATTTTACATAAAAGGTGTTTGTGGGGCCATCCTAAGATCAATCGTGTTCTTCAATAGGTCCAATGGCTTCCGATGGCAACAACAACGATGGCAATCTTTCCCGGTCCAACGAGGATATAGCCAACATGATCAAAGCACTGAAAGGACAAATTGATGCACTCACCGAGAATGCCAGACGCAAGGATGATATGTGGAAAGCCCATCTCAAACATGAGAGAATGGCCCATAAGAAAGAACTTGCTAAGCTTGAGAACCAATTGAAGGGGCTCACAAACGAAAGGAAAGAGGTCCTAAGCATCGACACTGGTTTTGTCAACACTATCATGTCCTACATTGACCAAAATCTTAGTGGGCTAAATTTGCACAAGGGCCCGAGCACCGATCTTCATCAAGCTTCTTTTCTCATGAACACAATGGTGGCCCTCCCCGAAAAATTCAAAATGCCCGATATTGGAAAGTTCAATGGCAACTCTTGTCCCGATGCTCATGTTGACTCTTACATTTGGGCCATGCTACCAAAGAAAATGTCTCCTCAAATAATGGCACAATGCTTCCCACTTACTCTCGATGGGGTCGCAAAAGATTGGTATATAGGTCTCCCGATTTCGACCCGCCTCAATTGGGATGCCGCTATGTTTGCCTTCAAGAAGCAATACCAAGGCAATTTCATGTACCTTCCCATGAAGAAAGAATTAGAGAACACCATGCAAGAGGGTAATGAATCATTTGGGGACTTTTCTCACCGTTGGAATGACAAGTTAGCCGAGATTGTGGATAGGCCCTCAATGAAGGAACAAATGGACATCTTCTTGAAATGTTTGACTTTGGACCACCGAGCTCATCTTAGTGGGGCCTTTTATCTAGATTTTGCAAGCATGTATGATGCGTGAATTAGAGTTGACAATTTGCTCCGAGAAGTGGCCGAGTCCTCCTATGAGACAAGCTTCAACGACGAAGGGTTCCCGAGCAATCCGAGCAACGACATGGAAGAATAGAGTGACATGGAAGACTACAACAACAATGAGGAATACAACGACATGGGGGACGATGACAGCAATCTTCGTTTCTCTTTCTCTACCTAGTAATAGGAATAAAAAAAAAAGAAAAAAAAAGAGTCAAAGTCCTCTAATGTGTGCATTAAGTTTTCTTCCTTCTCATTAATGTCAAAGTTTGAGTCGGTCTTATCCAATAAAAGTCGTTCTTGTCCTCATACACTCTTCAAAGTTGTTCAATCTAATTCTTGGCAAAATGATGAAAAGATGTCTAAACAAGTTTTAGAACGAAGGCTATCACTTGAACACCTAGGGGCTAAACATCGTGACGAAGGCGACAACATCAACAGTAAAGCCAAGACGCAAAACAAGATGGAGCAACATCAAGCAAAGTTTTCAAGGGGGAACAAAAAAAACAAAAACTCGCTAGGTTGACTCTTCAAAACAACCTAGGCAAAAGTTAGAGCACAAAAAAAAATAAAAAAAAATCCCCCTCAATCAAAGAAGTACAAGATCAAGATCATTCTATCCACCAACGAAGGACAAAACAACAATCATCACGGCAAAAGGAGAATCAACAAGAACTACGGTGACCTGAGACTCTACACTGGAGGAACGTAGGCAACCTTTGGGTTCGGTATCATGTAAGAAAGAAGATATGGTTAGCCCTAGTGCATTATGGTGATCGGCCTTCATCTCGAACTTGTCAAGACATCTTTGTACGAGTCATTTGCCAATGAATTAATCACCTCAAGATTGAACAACTTTCCTAGATATGAAATCATTTCACGTTCCTTATCGAGTCTAGGGGCCACGCTCCCAGTTTCTTGCAATCAAATTGGGGCTTTCCTTCTCTTCTCTCTTAATGACTTACTTGCCTTCGTGAGTCGTTAAAAAATATTTAAATACATGAAGTCAATACTAGGGGCCACTTCCCTAGTCAAGTCAATGTCACTCATCATTAGTGACAAAAGGTCTACACCGCAAAATCACATGTCTCTCATCCTCAGCTAGAGTCAATGCACACTTTCTCATTAATTGAGTCAAAAAAAAAAGAAAAATGAAGATGCAAAAGAGATGCCCGCTAGATTGAAAACCCGAGGTCTAGGCAAAAAATAGGGTGCGTTATAAAAAAATGAGAGAGTGAGAGAGAGAAAAGGGAAAGAGAAATGGAGATCCCCAGCCTCTAAAGAAGACAAACTACACAAGTTCTACATTGAATCTCCTCAGCAAGTCAATTCACCACCGAGTCAACTTCGGAATTGCAAAAAGCTCGACAAGATATGGCATAATCAAAGGTCGTTTTGGGTTGTTGGCATAAGAGGGATTGTTCTTGCAATGTGCATTTTTGGGCTCATGTGAAAGAAGGCCCATCCGAGAATGAGCTCATGATTGATATGGGGTACGAGGTTGTACAAATAGTCCCCAGTGAGTCGATTGGTTTGGGCAGCGAATAGCAACAACATGTAATTTAGTTTTCAAGCTTCTTCAAGCATGTTCCCCTACAGTATGTCAAAAGGCTTCCTGAGAATGGAGTATCTCTTGCCATGTCCTCTTATGTTTGTTCCCTCGCATGAGGACGAGTCTCGTGCTTTGCTCGTCAAATGATGACGCCCTAGGGGCTATGTGACTCAAGAACGAGAGCTTTTTTTGCTTCATTTGACAGTTAATGAGCCCTAGGGGTACGCTCAAGAAAGATGTGTGAGACTATCCTCAAAATCTCTCAAAAGGAATGACTAAAAGCCTTTTTGTCATATATGCTTGTGCCTGTTCCAATCAATGATAGGCCTTTCTCGTTCTACTTGCAATAAATGGTGGCACCCTAAGGGCTACAATCAAGTTTGAAAGGCTCCCTCAGCAAGAAGCAATTCACTCACCTCCCGACAATGGTCTTAGCAAAGTCATATGCAACATTGGGAGCATCCTTAGTTTTGGCACGAAAGGTCTCAAGGGGCTTCGCAATCTACAATCTTTTGGGCTACGGCATTACAGTAATCCGAGCAAAGGACAATATTGGGGCTTCACAATTGGCAACCTTTTTGGGGGATGATACCCGAGCAATTCAATATGGGGAATAGTCCTCATAGAACCAAGCAAGCTTCAAAGGGTCTCTCAGCAAGTCACGTCAAAGGTCTTTTGGTTTGAACGAAGGGCTCCGATGTTATGAATGAATTTGATGATTCTTGTTAGGACTTAAAACGAGATTATGAAGGAAGTCTTAGAGAAAAGGATAAAGATTCAATACGCTAAACTCTATCAAAACAGGGTTATAGCGGGAAATGCCTCAGCCAATCCCAGTGTTTCTGCAATTCAACACCCCCTTCTCCAAGATCAAAAGCAAAAAGTGCGGCTTTCGAGCTTCAAGCACTAGTTGCATCCGAAGAACCGTCATTAGTTCAACTCAAGAAGACTCAAGCAAGCATACTCATTTGGGACCTTATCACACCAAGACCTTACCATCCGCGATCTCGATGGCACCACAAGGCATTACTGCATCTTTTGACATAAGCCCTCCGCCATTTGGGTACCGACCACAATGAGGCCATTCATCTCCCCAGTAAGAGTAAGAAGGAGATCTCTACCATCCGCTCTCAAAATAATGCTGAGCCAATTCCAAGATAATTTGGGGGTTTTACATCGAAGGGTCTTCACATTCCGCCATCTTGAAGCTCGCAAACAACAAGTACATAACATTTGGGGCTCATCAATCTCTCGAAGCTTGGGGCTTGATCACGTCGACAAAAGGAAATTTATTTGAATGGGTCAAGAGCTGATTTATCTTGGGGCTATGCAAGTCACTCAAAGCTTGGCATAAAAGGCATTCTAGGGGCTTCACAATCAGCCATCCCTTAGAATCTTGGCATCAAAAAAATCCTTTGAAGCCTCATAATCGACAAATCTCTTGGGGCTAGACATCAATCTTCGTTGGGCACAACGGCGACAATGACAGAATTCAACAAGGCAATCCAGACTTCGATCGAACATGACTTGATCTTGGGTTGGCTTTACAAACACACAATGCTTAAAATGGCTCACCCACAATCTAAAAAAAACGACAAAAAGATTTTTATTTTTCTTTTTCTTGCAAATAAACTTTCTTTGTCTCCTTACTTGCGAAAGGTATGTGTTTCATTTTTCCTTGCTCCTAGCTTCTTCCCCAGCGTTCTCCATCAGCCCTGAACTACGCTGGTCTGATTCTCTTCAAGGGATACGTAGGCAGCCTTTTGGCACGACCAACCCATCATCCAGAATGTCATCTCACCGATACTCCATAAAGGTATAACCGACCCATCTTCATAAAAAATGTCGACATCTTTCATCAAAGCCACAACATCAGAAATCCATCCCAAGTCAAGCGGCCATGGTAAGTGGAGGTATGAACATCATTCATCAAAGCTTTCTCTCAAAGTCTCTCTCAACAAATCTCTGCTTTTCAAATCACATCACACCACAATCACAATTTCCTCTCACAATTTCTATTTCACATCTCACACAAGCACATACGCATAACAGGTACAGGCACGCAGCTCTGCGATGAACCACTGAAATCAACACCTCATCAGCAAAGTTTACTCAACAAATTCACATTCATCTCTAGTCCCCTACATGGACTCTAAATCAGCAGGCAGACTTTTGAGTCCCTCTAAATCGCCAGTCAGACTTTCGAGTCCCTCTAAATCAGCAGCAGACTTTTAAGTCCCTCTAAATCAGCAGGCAGACTTTTGAGTCCCTCTAAATCAGCAGGCAGACTTTCGAGTCCCTCCAAATCAGTAGGAAGACTTTTGAGTCCCTCTAAAATCAGCAGGCAGAGTTTCGAGTCCCTCTAAATCAGCAGGCAGACTTTCGAGTCCTTCTAAATCTGTAGGCAGACTTTCGAGTCCCTCTAAATCAGCAAACAGACTTTCGAGTCCCTCCAAATCAGCAGGCAGACTCTCGAGTCCCTCCAAATCAGCAGGCAGACTCTCGATTCCCTCCAAATTAGTAGGCAGACTCTCGAGTCCCTCCAAATCAGCGGGCAGACTCTCGAGTCCCTCTAAACCAGCAGGCAGACTCTCGAGTCCCTCCAGTCCCCTATACGGAAATTAAATATTGGCCACGGTGGGCTGATTTCATACCACCGCACCCCTTTTATCAGCAAAAGTCGCTCACACAGGGAGCGCATTCATATCCCTTGCAATTTCAATAATTCCTACTTTTTATCGAGTTTTTATTTTCTTTTGTCGATGTCCTCGGCGGATGTTTTTGTTATTTCGTTGACGCATTTTTCTTTGCAATCCACGTTGCCGAGGGGCTCTGTAGACACCCCGCCTTGGACCTCTCATGTCCCGATTGCATACACATTCTCTATCTTCCTCTTTTCTGTTAAGTTTTGTTACTTTTCGTTAACTTTCGTTACTTTCCTTTAAGTTCCTGACTTACTTCGTTAGTCTTGGATTTGACTAAGTGACAATGTCATTCTTGAGTCTTTGTTTGCTTTGTTTTTGTTGACTTTCGTGGTGTTCGTTAAGTTTCTAACTAATTTCGTTAATTTCAGGGCTTAACTGCATAACATGGTTAACTTTTGGGCTAAAATATGGATTTTTTGAAGATGGGACGAGCACGCCTTTGCCCTTCTTTGTGAGAGGCGTGCTCCTCCCATAGGGGGGTGGGATGTGTGCGTTTCCCACCTCCAGAATCCCAGATTTTGCCAAATTTCCCTCCTTTTCTGATTTGTAACCCCCAAGGCCATTATGTCTTGGCTTGATTCGGGGAAGAGCCATTTTTGTGACCACAAACACTTCCCTAACACCTATAAATACCTCTTAATTCCACCATGGAAAAAGAGGAAGGATTCTTGACTCAAAAACTCACTTAAAACTAAAAGTTCATTTTCAAGAGTGGTTACTATAGACAAATTGGTTCTTCCCCATTCAAGCACAAGGTACAATGCTTATTCTTTTCTTCTAAACTCTTAATCTTATTTGCTTTCTTCATCTTTCATCTCTTCTAATGTGTATGCAATCTCCATAAAAAGGAATACAACCAAAAGGCCACTTCACTATTAAAGTTTTGTCAAGGTTACATTCCAACATTCTAAACTCTAGTTTAATTTACTATTCTTCTCTTAATGTAATCTTTAGCAATTAATCAATAAAACAATTCCCTTTTATTTCCCCTTTCCTTTCATTGTAATTGTTAGCACTTTGATATTAATATTATTTGAAGGACTTTTTAGCAATAGAACACCAATAGTAGCAAGACCCGCTTAAGCGGGGCGGAGTAGGTGTTTAAGTACTTCCCACTCCATCACCTAACCCCCGAACCCTTCTCTTACCAAATCTCTAGTTTCGTAATATTAAAATAGGCTATTTCTTTAGGTTTTTCTTGTGTTTCCTCAATAACATAGGTGGCGACTCTACAATCTAAAACAAGTTAGACATCCTAGGATCCTTCCACCGCTCTAGCCAAGTAGTGGGTTTTTCCGGGGTATCTACAGAAGAAAAGATCAAGAATCTCGAGGAAAGTAACAAGACCTTGGAGAACCACAACCAACAATTGAGGAGTCACATTCAAAAGAAAGGAACCGAGGTAATACCCGATGGTGACGATCTTATCTATATTTAGGATGAAGAAGTTGACACCAACTACCCCATTAACACCAATGCCCCTACCTTCCACTTACCAAACTACAGAAGTTTCCCACCTCCTTCTCTCTATGCCCAAAGAGGAACTACTACCGTGAGCAAAAACAAAGGTGTCAATGAGCCTTCCCTTGAACTGCTTGGTGGCTATCTCTCTACTAGCAATCTGCCTGCACCTTCATTGCCTCTTAGTGTTGGGATGGCCGCTCCCACCAACTTAATAACTCCTCATGCCACTCTGCCAGGATCCGTCCTTGACATCTCCAACCACCCTGTGTTCATGGCCATGCAAGAACAAATGCGTAAGTTGATAGAAACTGTGGACAAGCAAACTGCTCTTACTACCAAGACAATCAATCCTAGCCAAGTTGGGGCTCTCCCAAAGGATTTCAAGATGCCTAAAGTGCCGATGTTCCATGGTGATTCTTGCCCTAAGACTCATTTGGATATTTATGTGCTAGCTATGAGAGTTCGAGATTGCACCAACGAGCAAATGGCCCGTGTTTTCCATAGCACTTTGGATGGTATAGCCTTGCGATGGTTCTTAGGACTGGATCCGAGCGATAGGCAAACTTGGTATCAAATCAGTGCCATGTTCTGCGAGAAGTACTAAGCTAACTTGGATTGGCATGTGATCCGACATGACCTTGAGAACACCATGCAAAAGCCCGGCGAGCCTATCTACAACTTTTACAAGAGGTTGAACCATAAACTGTGCGAGGTCCAATATCCCCCTAAAGCGAAGGAACAAAAACAGATTTTCTACAATTGCTTGCTCCTTAAATTGCAATTAGCCATCGGTAACGGTTATTTCCCCGATCTGCGAGAAATGGTAGACGCCGGAGTAAGGTACGAAGCTGGGATCACCGTGATTGTGCCACCAAAAGACACCACCAAAAGTAACAACAACTCCTTCCGCTACAAGGCCCCTACAAACCCTGCGCCTAAAGGTGGGAAAGAAGCCGTTGGACAAGTCAACATGGTCCAAACTAATGCTCCGTTTGATGTTCAAGCCGTCACAAGAAATGGGGTTCCGCCGCAAAAAGAGAAAGAACATTTCGATGACTTTGGCATGACCATGGGGAAGGTGTTTGACGTGTTAGTCAAGAAATGCCTCATCAAGCCATTGGAAAACTACCAACCTGCCAACCCAAGGGCCAACTTGGATGCTTCCAAGTTTTTCAATTACCACAAGTACATAGGACACACGACAGATGGTTGCCTCCAATTAAAGCGTGTAGTTCAAGGGTTAATCAATGACAAGAAGATTGAGAAGCCGAAGGGTCCCAACGTGGTGAATAATCCCCTTCCCAACAACGGTGGAGTTAACATGGTGCAAACAAGTGAAATTAGCATTCTTGAGCTCATAGATTCCTTCGCCAAAGCAAAAGCGACAATGGCTAGTGTCCTCGAAGTTCTCATGAAGAAAAGTATCCTCGAACCACTGGAAGGGCATCTCCCTCATCTCCGCTGCGATCTATCAAAGTTCTGCCACTACCACAAGTGTACCGGTCATACTACCGAAGAATGATTCGCTCTCAAGAAAGCCATATAAGAGCTCATCCACGTGGGCATCATAGAGGACCCTAGGGATTCTATAGTTAGCGATGTACTCATGGTAGAAATTAGTGAGATCACTGATCCGGCCGAGCCTGTTGTGGCGGACTGTGATGGAACGAATTGTACCCCAATGATTAATAATAAAGAAACTTCTTGCTACTTGTTGTCTTTAGAAGAGCTAGCTAGTGAAGTAGATTCTCTAGAGAAGGAAGGATCCAAACCCGACCAACCTTTGTCTTGGGCCAAAATCTTCAAAGAGGCGGAGGAGATAGAGATCCCGCCCCTTCACAATTAGGCGCCACTTTCCCTAGACGAGCTGCGAGCAGAAGTTTGCCTACTTACAAGATCCGGTCAAGTGTACCAATCCGATCCAAAAGATGCCAAGAAGATCTTTGGCAAGGAGCCTGAGCAAGCCGATCTCGAAAAGGAAGACCCCATCCTTACCCAACTCAAGCAAACCCAAGCTCACATCTCGTTATGGTCCCTACTCACCTCTTCCCTTGCTCACTGTCTCATGATTGAGAAGAACCTCACCGCTACAATGGTCCCATCAAATACCACTCCAGAAAATGTTACGCACATGATTGGCAACATCCATTATGGAAACATCATCACTTTCTCAAAGCTAGACAAGCCAATGTTTGGGGTTGACCATAATGAGCCGTTGTATATCATTGTCGAGGTGGATGGCAAGAAAATTCCCCGTGTATTTATTGACAATGGTTCTGCTATCAATATCTTGCCATCAAGAATGATGGATGTTGTTGGGATTCGCTCCACTGACTTGAGGACATTCTAAACAGACCATCAAAGCTTACGACTCCACCCGTCGCGCAGTTATAGGCATTATCACTATGTCCATCTCGGTCGGAACTAAGATCCTACCTACTGAATTCCAAGTTATAGACATTCCTGCCACCTTCTCTCTCCTCCTCGGATGGCCATGGTTACACCAGTCGGGAGCAGTTCCCTCTTCCTTGCATCAATGTGTGAAGTTCCAGTCAGGAAATGAAGTGACTGTTGTTTACAGTGACCTCGTAACAGCCCAAGGGACGGATACCAAGGGTATTCCTGCGTTACAAATACAGCACAGAGAAGAGAGCAGACTATTCAATGGCTTCGAAATAGTCGCTCAAGCACAGATCTGCGCAATTGACCTCTCCAAGACATCAGACAGAGTGGCACCCGTTGTCAAGATACTATGAAATATGGGTTTCTTACCAGGGCTGGGGCTAGGTAAAAATTTACAAGGTCCCACAAATTTGGTTGAGGAGGTCGATCACCGAGGACTGTTTGGCCTTGGGTACACCCTCACTCCCAGAGACAGAGTGGAGCAGAAAATGATAGAATTCCTCAAGAAAGTGAGACTTCCCTAAAAAAATCCTGAAATGCGGCCGTACCGCCTTTCTCTTAACAGTTACTTCGTTAAGGAGGGCGAGGAGTTTTCGTGCTTTGAATTCGCAGAGCCATGGTTTGATCATACCGAAAATTTGCAGAAAGGGTTTGAGATCTTCAGGGATGTGGAATTCGACCAGTCCGACCTGGAACTAACTTACATGGAACACGACAAAGCCTCGGGCAGAATCACGACTACTCGATACGAGTACACCACTAAGGTCGCAAATGACTTGGAAGATCAACTCGAATCCGTGTCCATCGACAAGCCAGCAGTGGAACAGACAGAGACTCCGAGTTTGACTGAGACGTGGGACGGCCAATATCTGCTTCAACACCTAGGAGCTCTGGGGTTAGACGATGACATGGTAGGCGCTATCGGAGATGAGTCAGAGAATGATGTTGACCTGAGGACATTAGTGATACCCATGGAGGGAAAGCTAAAGAACTGGTGCACGCTCGGAGGTTCCATAGCCACTTCGGAGTTCATGATTGGGACACTGGGGCTTAGTCCTTCTCCCACCACTCCTCCCACGAAATCTCCTGTCACTTCTCCAAAATCCTCTTCCCCCGAGTCTAGTATTTTGAATTTCGAGTTTGAGTCTTCCTCAAAGTCTGATGACCTCACGTCTGAAGACTATGACCTTGTTGCAACGCTATATTCCCTTTCATTATGAATGAAACCCTCGACCTTTCTGAGTATCCCTCCATAGCCACTCTTTTAATTGATAAATTAACTAATGATCAACCTAATGATGTACACTTAGTTAATAATGATTCATTAGAAGAGGCAGACACAGACACAATAAATGATGAATACATAAGAGAGATTTCATAACAGGTTATTAATCAAAAGGAAACTCGAGCCCAAGCTGCCAATGAGGTGCTAACGTGTGTGAATTTGGGAACCGAAGCCGAGCCGAAAGAAACACAGATTGGAAGCTTCTTCAGCGGAGACGAAAGCAAAGCACTGATTGAACTACTCAAGGAGTATGTAGATGTGTTCGCATGGTCTTACAAAGACATGCGGGGCTTGATAATTCGATCGTGGAGCACAGAATCCCGATAGCACCAGACGCCAAGCCAGTCAAGTAAACGCTACGCCGTATTAAGCCAGAATGGTCCTTGCAAGTAAAGGAAGAAATCGAGAAAATGCTCCATGTGGGTTTCATTAGGGTGATCGAATACCCTACTTGGTTGTCTAACATTGTGACTGTCAAGAAATCAAATGGTAAAGTCCGAGTGTGCGTCGACTTCAGGGATCTCAACAAGGCCACTCCTAAAGACAAATTCCCACTACCCAATATTGACATATTGGTGGACGTTACAGCCAATTGCGAGGTCAAGTCATTCGTAGATGGATTCCCCGGCTATAACCAGATTAAGATGGCCGAAGAAGACCAAGAGAAGACAGCCTTCACTACTCCCTGGGGTACTTTCTGCTCTATTGTCATGCCATTCGGGCTAAGGAACGCTGGGGTTACATACCAAAGGGCAGTTACCGCCCTTTTCCACAACATGATCCATATGGAGATTGAGGTATACGTGGATGACATAATCATACATTCGAAGGGCTCCAACAGGTAACACCTAACAGATCTTAGGAAATTATTCAACAAATTAAGGGAATATGCCATGCGTTTGAACCCTGCCAAGTGTACTTTTGGGGTCAGTCGAGGGAATATGCTAGGTTACATGGTCACCGAGCGCGGAATAGAAGTCGACCCAAGAAAAATCCAAGCCATCTTTGAGATGCAACCCCTCTGCAACGAAACCAAAAGAGCAGGACTCATAAGACGACTCCAATACCTCGGTCATGTTACAACAGTAGGAGATCCAACACTAAGAGAAATAGAGAAGTAAGCAGATAAAGGCTGGAGCTCAAGGTGTGAAATTGCATTCAGTCGCCTCAAGGAGTACCTGGTGAACACCCCCATCCTACGCTCGGCACATGGGAAGTATCTCCAACCCATAAAACCAGTGGAAGGGTGGCCCTTATGCTATGGAAAGAAACCAAGCGAAAATCTGCTGAAATTTTTCCAAAATAACCCCGTCTCAATCCAACACCATACGAAAACTCGTGATTCCAAGAGCGAAAATTTTTGAAGGACTGAAAACTATGGGTAAAATATAGCCTCTAGGGGAATACGCACTTCTCTCCGAGTTGCCACCTCTCCAACCATTCGAGCCCTCCATATTTTGTTCATACCACCGAGATGAGGGTCACGACACTAACAATTGTGTGGCCTTACAAAGAAAAATCCAAGACTTTATAGATAAAGGGATGCTTACTAAGCGTCAAGGATTCTGGTGCTACATGGAGAATGGTAATCCTCAAACCCTTGAATTTAACAGGCTCGAACGCAGAAGTGAAGACGACGCGAGAGTGCCTTCACACATGATTACAGAACAGGTTCACGACCTATTGCAAGAGGTGGAGGACTTGAAACGGCAACTCTCAACTACCAAGACTCAAGGCACACCACGAAACTAACAAGCCCCTTTAAAGAACCAGTCAACCTCAGCAAGCTCAGACGCTACTATGACTAGTCTCCCCCTCTTCAAAAAAAAAAATGCAAAAAGGAGCCCGATGAACTGAAAACCCGCAAAGGGCGGTCCATGCAAAAATAAGGGTGCGTACAAAGCTCGCTAGACTAAAAACCCGAAAGGGCGGTCTAGGTTAGAGCATCCCCTCTTCTATCTTCCCTTTCTTAAAATAATTATAGTCTGACTGGAATGAACTACGGTGACCTGAGCCTCTTAGTCCTATTTGTAAAAGGGGAACGTAGGCAGCCTTTCAAAGGTGTGGTCTAAAAAATAAATAAACATCCAAATTTGGCCAAAGAGCAATTAAAGGAGAATTTGTGTTTTCAAATAAAGAAAATAAACTTTTATTCCCATAATCATTGCACATTACACTTATTTGATGAGTCTAAGATCGACTAAACTTGCGATTACATAACATGTTATGAAATTAACTAATACTGAAATAAAACTGAAATTAAAACTAATGTGTCTGCAATGACTGTGGATGGATACTCGGAACTACTCCTTAGCGCCTGTCGTGCCTTCGGTTTCTTTCTTCTTTCTTAGCCCTCGGCGTACCTTCTTCTTGATAGGATTCTCACAAAACCTCACCTCAAAATCACTAACACCCTTAGGCTTTCACTGAAAAGTCTCTCCGGTCTTTCTTTTCCTCGAAGCTGTCACCTCTTTCCCGTTCCCATTAGCAAGACTTTTCCCTTTCTTTCTCTCAAACGCCAACGCCTCCTTCATCCTCAACGAAATGCTCGAAGCACAGGATCCTAATATAGAGCCCCTTAAGTTCTTTAGAGTCTGCTTCATCTCTCCAAGTCTCTCCTCATACCAAGTCAAATACTCCAGTGACAAGTAGGTGTTGCGGGATCGCGAGAGGAATGTAGCGCAAGAAAAGCCATATGTGCCCCAGAACTGAGACATCAAGATTGATACACTAGCATCCAAGCGTAGAAATTTGAAGGGAAACCTCGCCATTTTCTCATCCCAAGCCTCAGGAATGGTGTGAGCTAATCCATATTGGCAAAGCACCCTTATGGGGTAGTAAAATGTGCTCTCGAAGAAAGTTGGTACACTGATCATGTAAGACCCCACCTGCTTGCTCCTCATGGACTGAATCCTCCATATTGATACTACCCACTGTATTTTATTAGTCACCAGCTCAGCCAAGTAAACCTCCCAATCCTTGCGGGTCAAGTGCTTAAACAACTCTGAAATACCCCTACTACGGAAAGTCCAAGGGTCAACATTCAAAGACTGTGGAGGATTATTCACCCGAAGCCTCTCTTGAACCCACATGGTCAATAACCTATCACTCCCTCCTGTCATGTCTCCCTGAACAGCAAGCTGAGAAATGCCACCCAGAGTCTCTCCTAAAATGATGGGCACAATGTTATGACCCGCGCGGGCCCGCATCACCATATCCAAGCATTCCCCGCTAGCAAATCCTATTTGAGAAGGGAAGAGAACCAAAGCAAACAAGCACAAAGCAAGATGGTCTAGAGAAACGGGAGAAGTGGCATCCCTATGTATAAAGTATTCAGGCATCCAACAGATGTCGACATGCTTGCCACTAATGTACTCACCAACTCTGTCCTCAGTTGTGGGAAGAAAGGTTGCTAACCTCCTCTCCAAGGGAACGAAACCAAATGGCAAGGCTATTTCATCCTTCTCTTCACCACAACAAAGTGCCATGAAATCTTCGTAGGTGGGAGTTATCTCGTTGTATGAAAAGTTAAAGATGTGATTATCCTCATCCCAAAATCTAGCAGCAGCCCGCAAAAGGTTCACATTCGCGTTCATATGGGAGAGTGACCAAAGACACCCTATGCCAAACCTTTTGTTAAGTTCCTTATGACAAGAGCGCAGAATTCTTGCAATCCACTTCTCCAAAGATGTGGTATAAACACCCCGTTCAATCCTTGAGACCCTTGCATGATTGTCCATAGTAAAGGCAAGAAAAGTTGATAACTAGACAAGAATGTGTGAAAAGGCTGCAGTTGGTGCATTCTGGGACTGTTTAAGCCTTGTTTAAGTAGGATTGGGACTCCTATTCTTACCGGAAAAAGGAAAAACAGGAACGAAAGTCAGCGAGAAACTTGGCCACGCGGCCACATTGGCCTATGGCCAGGCGGCCACTTTTTCTGTTGGCCACACGGCCACTCCTGCCCCATGCAGAATTTCTAGATCCGTCCCATGCTTGATTACTCCCACACCGTAATGGATCCCACGTAAATCCGTCAATGACAAATCAATCACCTCTAAAGATGTATGTATGTACACCCGTTCCTATGGCTCATGCATTGTATAAGACTAGGAAAAATGTAAATAATTAGTATGTACAGTAAGATGCCTCAGAGTAGTGTAAATAATAAAGTTTCATAGCTTTAGTACATAAGGTGTCTACCTGCATAAAAAATATGTATCACATCTGTCTCTCTCTCCTATGACTAACAATGTAGGGACAACAAAGGAGAGTTATACATGCTAATCTGAATCCGTATCAGCAGTGCCCCTCTGCTGTGTCGAAGGGCGTGAGCCACTGTCACTAGAACCCCATCCCCGGATAGCTCATCCACCAGTGTGGGAAGATCCAGCTTCAGTAGGGGAACGCTCACTGCGTTGCGGTATGACAACATCCTCCCTCCAGCAGGTACAAGCAAGGTAAGCCTCTCTCAGTAAGCGCGTGAGGATGTTCTTGCACTGAACAAACCGCACGTATGCCTCCCGAGTCACCTGAAGATGTCCAAAGCAATGAATGTAAACAAAAGAACAAGTATGTGCAGGGGATAATCTAAAACATAAAGACAAATCGTACCCCAGCGTCGGGGGAAAGAATGTATGTCTCTTCCACTATGTCTGCATCTATCGGCTCTAGACTAATCTCAACCTCCCGACTACCACGCATCACTCTGACGCTATTCGAACGAAGAGGCATATCTACTAAAGTCCGACTCCGACCAATATAACAGGCCAAGCTCAATCCCTCTCCTGAGAGTATCCTAACCCGTACCTGTGGGCTGATCAGACGTGTCCACACGAAGCCATTATAATCACCACTACCTCTGTAGTGATCGTCCGGGGTCAAAGTCATAAAACTCCTCAACCTAGCAGGAAGAAGCATATCCCGCGGTGGATCATGGGGGACCCACGGTACCGCACCAACCCTGTGCTGACAGACAACCCGCTCACCAAGATACATGGCGTCTCCACTGAGGCCCACCAGTAGAACCTGAGAAGTCGTCACCACGGTAGCAAAACCAATAGATATCTCATTGGCCTCACTCCATGGGTAAAACCTCACCCCAGTGGGCATCGGCCTAGTGAGCACCCTCCTCAAATCCGTGGCATCCACAGTTCTCCTATCCTTGGACTTCTTGGATATCCGCCTGGTGCTCTTGCTCCAAAAGGACATAATAGGAACGGCCTTGTTATCACTAATATCCAGCTGAAAGGGGGCAACGCCAAAGATCTCGTATACCTACACCTGCACATCCAGAAAATAGAAGAATTCAGAAATATGTGTTACGAGTCAGAATTTGTGCCATACAAAAGGATAATAAGAATGTACCTCAAAAGCAAACTGGAACCCGTCAAATGCAGATGAGCTAGCCCTCGAGCAGTGGTCCAAAGCCCGGTACATATTAGCCAAGCCGGCTCCAACCCAAGAAATCTTGCTCACTTAAGACAAATCCTCCAAGGCCCCCAGAAGTGAGTACCGGCAGACGGTAGCCCCACTAGGGAAAAGAATCTCTGAAAAGATGAGCCACAGAAACAAGCGGACCAAACAATCCAAATCATACTCCCTTTTCTCAAAGGCACCTATGGCTGACACAACAAGCCTGTGCACCTTGCCAGCCTCCACTCCATAACCATTCACACCTCCCCCAAGATCGGTGTCAACACCCAACAAATCCCGCCGGTAATCCCATCTGCCTGCCATGCTCTCATCAAAAGGGAGAAGGGTGGTAGTAAACTTCAGCCCCGTAATAGCCATAAAATCCATAGGTGTGACGGTAATCTCTCCCCAACTGAGATAGAATGTGTGAGTGGTGTCCCATCAAACTTTCAGCAGACCTGAATTACCGCCGCCACCTTCAAGGTATCACCAACCATCCGGATAGCCTAAAAAAAGGGACCAAATCCCATAGACTCGATCCAAGCACGTAAACTGCCTAGCCCCTGTGGTATTAAAGCCCACAACAAACACAACAAAGGTATGTTACTCCCCTAGAAAATTACATTTCATACTTAAATGCATACACTGCGTTGTTATTATAAATGCGGAAAAAACAAAAGAGGCAAAGTCCGAAATTTACCTCTCTCGTCTCCGGAAGGCCCTTGGACCAATGATGATCCGAATCGATGTAGAAGTCGTAGTCATGATCGAAGGTGGATTTCAAATGACTATCCCGAAAGTTTTGAGTCGCCATCCTCGTCCTCAAACCGCCCTGCTGTGACATTTGAACCGCTTGACCACCCGCATTTCGGTCAATTTCTTCATTTTCATCCTCCAAAGGAACCTCATTTCCTCCCCCTTGGTGTCCGTTCTCCAGTGGCACATAATCACCATAACCCGCGAAACCTCTGCCGGTGCCAAGCATATCATCGATCCATCTATCCGCCATAGCTTCGAATGCATAAAATGGAGCTTCTCAAGATCAATAATGGTAGCTTTATCTCTCTAATTCATCACTTTCTCTCTTTAGAATCGAAAGAATGGAGGAAGAAGAAGAAGGAAGAAGAAGGAAGATGGAGAATTTGGCGTTGTGACCAAGAATCTAGTCAAACCAGAGACTTGGCCACGCGGCCACTCTCGCCCCAGGCAATCACAGCCGTCCGATCTCCCCTTTTGTTTAATCCGTGTGACAAGAATCTAACCAATCAGAATCCTTGGCCATGCGGCCACTTTCTCTTTCTTAGGCAAAATTACAGATTTACCCCTATTTGATTCCTCGTTTGTTCATTTTAGGTCCCCTTAGCCTATTTTGACCAAAATTAGTTATTTTAGGTCGAGAAAGCCTCCCAAAATTTCTATTTCTTTTCAGAGATGCATCGAGATTACTTAGACCTTTCCGTCTTCATATCTAATACATTCCAAATTTCACCGTAATTACTGGAGCCCGTCTGTTTCTATATTACGTGCATCCCCAGCATTTGCTTAAGACTGTCGTGATTGCAGAGGCTCGTCCGTCTCTATGTCATGTGTGTTTTAGTTCTATCACGATTTGCAGAAGCCCTACTGTTTCTAACTGCGTAAGTTCCAGCATTTGTTGTTTTATCATCGCGATTTACAGAGGCCCTACCGTTTTTAATTACGTAAGTTTCGGCAATTGCCATTTTTATCTTGTGATTACCTAGACCTTGCCGTCTTTATATATCGCACCATTCTTGTTCGTATCTCCGAACTACGACCGGCTTGATTGCTCCGAGGATATGTAGGAAGCCTGAAAAGGTTCAGCCACCCGACCGACTTGGTCATTTCTCATCCCCCCAGCAGATGTTTCTTCATAAAAGTTATCCCCAGCAGAAGGTGTTGTTCGTTGCTCTCCATCAGAAGACAATCGTTCGTAATTTCCCCAAGTAGATTTGAACTGCGTCTGGCTTGATTCCTCCGCGGATACGTAGGTCTCCTGCAAAGGTTCAGCCATCCCACCATCATCTTTCCTTTGTTTTGAAACACATATTTCAGAACGGATCCTCTTTTTAATTGCGACGCCCTATTGCCTTGCAAGAAGCGTCGCCGAGGGGCTACTGTTAGTACCCTATCTGAAAATGAGTTTATTAGGGTTTTCCCAAATATACAAGGACTTTATAGGATTAGAAACCTTCCAAAGACTTGTCCTGGATTCCCAAAATATAGCTCGATATTCTAGAATATACCAAAAATGTCCAAAATAAGGTTTCCTTATTTCAGACCAAACCCTAGCTTGAAAATCACGTCAGCCAGGAACCTTGGCCACGCGGCCACTTTCGATCCTGGCCACGCGGCCACTTTCTACCTTGGCCAGGCGGCCATGTTCGCTTGGGATGATCTCAGCCGTCAAATCTCTTAGCTGATTTACTATATAAGGGCCTCCCTTGCCTCATAATCAAGGAGAGTAATATTGATACTGATTCCGGATCCGAGTTTAGCTTCCTAAGTGACGAATTCGCTCTCAAATCAAGTCATTCAAGCATCCAAAAACATCCTCAAAGTTCCTATGAAGATCCAAGATTAGTTCTTGCCAACATAGGTAAGTTTTCTAATTTTTTTCTTCATGTTCTTGCCATGTTCTTAGTTTAGATCCATAATATTCATGTTCTTAACATGTTTATTCATAATATTCATGTTCTTAAAATGTTTATTCATATGTTCTTCATGATATTCATATGTTCTTCATATGTTCTTCGTGTTCTTAGATGAAAACCTTATTTATGTTAGATTTAGGGTTTCGATCTTCATGTTAACATGTTATTTCACAGCCGATGATGATCTAGGGTTCATCAACCCGAACGTGATCTAGGAACTACCTCTAAACCCTAATCATTAGGTAAATTCCCCATCAATATGCATGATTCCGATTCTTCTCCCTATTCTAAATTCTTCTCGAACTACACTGACCTGTGCTTCTCACCTTGAGAAGAACGTAGGCAATCTTCGGATCCGGTCTCTAAACACCGCACACAACCTACACCGCATCATGATAGAAAGACCGATCATTCGGGCGATAGGAGTGATAAGGCTTAAGATTCTTCTCTTGTCGTAATTTGACCCCCGAACCCATTTACTTGTAAAAAATGCTTTTTCTCAATGTTTTGGCTATAATTAAAATGGCGTGGCGACTCTCATATTTTAATGTTGCTATGAATATCTCCTTTATTATTAAAAATTATCACAAGATACTTCCCATGCGTCGCTTCATCGGAAAGGGGTATTCACACTTTTCCCAATATTTTTCTTTAATTTTTATTTTAAAATAAAATAATTAGTTTGTTTTGAGCAGAGACAATTAATTCTCTAAACTATAATAAGAGTTTTCTTTAAATATATACTTGTTCATCTCGTAAGAAACAACTCATGTTAGTTTAATAACGGATATCAAATAATAGTGTTTTAAAAACATGTGATGTGAGTAGGAATGAGAACAAAAAGTATGAAAATAATAAATGAAAAATGGTTAAATATCATTGCTAGTAACAAGCAGAAGCCTAGGATAGAGTACATACTGGATGGAGATGGGCATAAAGGTAGGCCTGTCCGGCCCTTTTTTTTATCAAACCCGCGTGTAAACGTTCTTAAACCCTCCCGTGAAGTGTGAGCCTGCGCGCTAAACCTGGTCTGACACTTTTACAAGTCCCTAGCACGGCCCCCTTCAAACCCTTTGGTTTTACCCGGCGGGTTTTATTTTTCAGGTTTTTTTAAAAAAAAAATATGAGAAAATAACGAAAAATATCAAAAATAATTAAAATAATTTTAAAAACATTACAATTAAATTTATAGTTTAGTAAAAATATAAATAGCGTAATAATATTAGTATATTGTTAATAGAAATTAAAATAGTGAAATTAGTTTAGAATTTTAATGAATAAAATTGTTAAAATATTAAACATACTCCATAATGAATAAAATTATTACAAAATTATATATACTGCATTTTAATAGTGAAATAAGGGTATTTTGGATAAAAACTCAAAAAAAAATTTAAAAAAAAAAATTTCAGACGGGCCAAACGGGTTTTTCAAACCCGTGGGCTAAGCCCGGTCCGTTTGCAAATAGTGAGGTCCGGCCCGTCCGCTTAATACACGGGCAAAGGGCCGGGTTTTGTCCGCATACAGGCTTGGCGGGTCGTCAGTGGGTTTAAGCCTGAAATGCTCATCTCCAATACTGACCCACCTGAGGCACCGGTGATGAACACTCTTACTATCATATATATGTATATATATATGTGTATATATATATATATATATATATATATATAGAGAGAGAGAGAGAGAGAGAGAATAATGAGAGTTGTAAATTGTAATAGGTGTATTTTCAATGGTTGTACTCTCAATCAAGGTTCTAAAAAACGCTAGGCGGTCACTAGGCGATGCAGGAGCGCCTAGCGCCTAGGCGGGGCCGAGAAATAAGAAATAACTATAATATCCTAGACGGGACCTAGGCGTTTCATGAACGCCTAGCGCCTAGGCGGGGCCTAGGCGGCCTAGATGGGGGTCGTTTAGAACACTGCTCTCAATGAATGTTGGGATTCAAAAAACAAATAAAATATTGAGAAATAAAATCCATAAATATATTCGACTTTTATTATAATGTTTGACAACAATATCTTTAATAATGAATAGCATGAATATTTATGTTTTATTTAATAAAAATCAACATTTTCAAAATCATTACCAAGTTTAAAATTATCAATTACTTTGAGACGGGGGAGTAGTAGTTTCTACAATTCATATTTCAAATATTTTTAATTATTTTTATTTCTTTCTCTTTATGGATTCAAAGTAAAATAAATCATGCTATCGTCGTGCGTAGCGCAGGTGTATCGCTCATTAAGAAAAACAAATCATGGAGGATAATTAATATTAGTGAACGTGTGTAGGCTAGATAGTCGGGTTTTTAATTGTGTTAATTTTCTATAACATTTTGATTAAAAGTTTTCATTATATATTAGAAACATTTTTATTGTTTGTTATATAGTAATTATTTATGTTTATAACTGTCATGCAAGTAAAGTTTCTTAAAAAAAAACATGCAATTAAAAGGATAGTAAACGGTTTCCTTCGTAATTTTGTAAAATTTTTTAATCAATCATTTTGTACGATAGTTATTATTGTTTTTAATATTTTAAAAAATTACAAGCGTAAAATACATACTCCCTCCGTCCCGCCGGAAATTGCAAAACTTACCATTTTGGGCGTCCCATAGAAATTGCAAAATCCATATATGGAAAGTTTTTAATACTTTTTAATTAGTGGGTCCCACTTTTCATACTCACATCCACTAACCCACTAACTATTCTCTACCCCACTTTCTCTCTCCCACTCAACTATCAACACTCACAACACATCACTTTTTACACTTTTTCCCTTAATTCTTGTGCCATATTTTTTTTTGAAGTTTCCGGCGGGACGGAGGTAGTATATGTTTGGGGTCACTTGTAATATATTTTCCTACCTATAATAAATAAAGTCGCATAAGAAATAGGATGATTCTTAGATGCAAATTGTCTTGAGTCACTTGTGTGAATATTGTTGCCGTTCCCGTTATCATTTTGTTGTTAATTTCCAATGTTCTCTATTTGTCCTTCTTTGAAAAACGACATTCATTCCCATTAATCTTCTAATGATAATGTCCTTCGGTTGCTACAATCGTTGGCTCATATTTGTCATAAAATTTAGAAAACGTAAATATCTTTTTGCGATTGTTAGGAAAAATTATAACAAGAAATAATGGCTTTCTTGAAAATAATGGAAGGACAAATGTTGTTCAAATGTATGTATAGGTCTTACAATTGCTTAACCCCAATCATGCTTGACACTTAGGATCCCCCAATTCTCATTAGAACATTTATGGTAACTCTAAGGCTCCTTGTGTCTAGCATAGGTGGAACTCAACTCTTCAATCCAAGGCAAACCAGCTTGAGGGCATCAGAAAAAAAATCAGAAATCAAGTAGCCAAGTTGCCGATAAAAATTATATCCAACATACAGCTGACATCACCGGCAATTCTACAATAAGCAAGGACAAACTAAAGCTTACTGGTAGTCAACACAAGATATTCTTTGTTTGAATATCTCCAGGTTACATCGCTCCTTGACTTTACCGATTGCTTTTGTACGAACTTACTGTAAGTAGTTAAACTGTCTCTGCAATGTTTTCTGCGCCTGTCTGACACCGAGCTACTTCTAACTCTACTCTGTCGCTTACTTGCTTTTTGCAGGTAACCGGTTGAGACAAAGAGGTCTTTACCCATCAGAATTTTGCAGGCATGCGTGTACGGCATATCTCCGCCATTAATGCTGAAGATAGCGCATTTAATGCTCCTCAACTAACCGGCTGGAAATTCAAATTATAACCCTTTTCCTCAAGACTCAAGTCATTTACCTCTCCTATAAATAGAAGACTCAGAGCATTAAAGAAGGGTGGTACACTGAAGAGAGTTGAATAGTTTAAAGCATTCATTGAAGCTCAAACATTCTATGTCCAGAAATAATTAGACATTTATTAGGACATACACTTGTGCACACACACTCATCAATACTGTTAGTATTCCCAAACTAGATTATTTATGGAATACATTGATTGATTTTTTCACACACACAAACACACCTGAGTGAGATAAGATCCATTTGGACTTACCGCTCAAATACACTTCGTCAGTATTTGTATCACGATCCATTAGTGATCCCTAGAGTTTAGGTTTTTGTAACCGGCAAAGCCGTGGTTGTATTAGATTAGGATAAGCTGATATTGCACTTAACCCAAATCCAAGTTCTGACCAAACTTGGTAGAGGACGTAGCAGTATTTACACTGTGAACCTCTCCAAATCATCGTGTCCCCTTGTGTCTACTATTTTTACTGCTTTGTCATTGCCGGTTGGAACTCTAACACCGACAAGTCATTATTCTACATACTGACTCATTGTAATTTCCATTGACTAATCTCTTGAAACTGCATTGAATTTTTAGAAATCTCTTTGTGTTAAACCAAGCTCTCAAACATTCTAGCATGTTTTCCTACCAATTGCGCCTAACAATTGGTATCAGAGCTTTGAATTTTAAAAGAAATTTCAGAGCTTTGCAGCTTGTTTGCCGATACCATGGCAGGAAAAATCATGCAGACGTTCAACATCACTTGTCACGCCCCGAGTCCCGAGTCCCGAGGCCCTACTTGGTACCTCGAACCAAGTACGTGAACCCCGTCAAAAACCAACTTAATACTATAAACATGTCGATGACAAAACCACATCAGCTACACAAAACTGGAAACATACTAAGTCACGACTATTGAGACTACACCTCAACGATATTATAACTCGGAGACTATTTACAAGTACGGAAGAAAGAACAACTAATAATATATATATACACCCAAAAGACAACAGTATTTACATAACACTGTACAACCACGGCCTCACAACAAGAATACACAAAAGTTCCGTAAAGCAGCTACCCCAAAAGAGTATAACATGCTCATAAAAGTCCAACAACATCAAATCTCACAGCTTACAACCTCTAGCTTTCCTGTGAACTAAGGAAAACAACATTGAAAGGAACGGGGTGAGATAAATCTCAGTAAGTTACTATTCCCCCTTTAATTATAAAAATGTTCATACATATTATATATGATACTTTTTCTGGTAATAGTTTCTTTGTGGGTAGTATTAGAGCTACTTGCTATTTTGGCTATTTTGTGGGTGTTCTCATTTTATGCACATAAGATAGGAAGTTGTGATGGTACTTTTGAGACGGTGAAACAGAGTTAGTGGGAAAGAATTAAGTATGGCTAATGGAGATGAGTGGGCGACCGCCCAAATAGGGCCGGCGACCGCACATCTATCTGGAAGGTTTTAGAGCTTGGGAGGTAGTTTTGGGCGACCGCACAGTTTGGTGTGGGCGGCCGCACAATCTGTTGGAGGAACTGAACTGTTCCAATTCAATTGATTTAGGGTTCAATCTTTGTCTAGGCATTGGGTCCTATGCTAGGGTGCCTAGATAGTTATTGTGGAACACAAAAGTAGTAGGAATGGTCCGTTTTTTATCAAGTATGAAATGTGTAACCGTGTGGGTTTAGTTTGGTGTTGTTACATCTTTATGATGCTTTTGTGGGATTTCCTACTTTGAAATCCTTTGTTTGAGAAATGTTTCTAATGCAAAGGGTTGTTGGGCTCTTTATGGGCAGTTTATCATCTTAATGATGTACTTGGTATGGTTACCTATTTTGGAATCATATACTGATTGTGCAATAGTTAGAAAAGTCCAGCTGGTATTACTTGGTTGAGTCGGGCACTGGTAGAAATTATAATGGCACCTGAGCCATGTTCATTATAATGTTCTTCACTGGTAACCCCTTTTTTCCCCTTCTAGATGGCTTGGGTTGGGATAAGCTAGCTCCCTTGTGAGAGTATTCTAGCTACACGTTTTGGGTTATGACTTTGTCATTTTTCCCCCATTGTTCTTGTTGTTGTTTGGTTCCGGGACCCCTGCTTCAGCTGTTTATGCTGCTCAGTTGATGCTGCTATTTGATGCTGCTCTGTTGGTGCTGTTCATATTATTATATTCTTTTGGGTTGAACCTTGGCTCAATATCCTTTGTTATGTGTTTATTTCAGCCTTATGTGCTGCATGATGAGTTGGTCGTTATTTCCAACCGGTATGGGACGGTTAGCGATAGGGAGCCTCTCTTTCTTATATGATAAAACATAATACAGTCATGATCTTTGAATTTCTCTACCCACTTGCATTATCTCATATTTAGTTTTTCTAAGAAAATATCTCCATAAAAAATTGATAGTCTATTAACATGACATTTCAAACTTGGTCCCATAAAAAAAATATAATCTGCTAAGAAAATATCAATAAAGTTACAATTAATCCTGAGTCATAGATGATTCTATTCATAGGGAATTAATCCTCGAAACATATACAAGTACTTTATCATCTTGAATCAATATACTCCTCAATCTCTATTTGGAAATACTACTATAGATAATAAATTTATTATTTTTTCTATAATGGTGAAACTTGACATGTCCCCAAGAAAACATTAACACTGGTCATATCCTTTATCAATTCACCACCAAAATCAAATGATATAATTTGGAAATATCATTCCTCATATCCATCAATACCACTAGACCATTTATCCATCTAAATGACATAACCACGAATTCATGATGAGGATACTTAATATGAGAAATTGTCTTCGATATATCCTCATATTTGATCTTCAACCAATAATAGCCACTTATCAATCAAACACCGACTAAACCACTGATCAACTTCAGGGATTGAACAATTCACCGATATAAGATAACAAGTAATAATTCGTCGTAGTTACCTAGTTGAGCTCTCTGTATTTCATATAGTATCGTAAAGTAGAATCTCCCTTTATACCAAACAATAACAACGCACCCCACTTAGATATACTAGGCTTGATGAATCCTTTATTAAATTGTTTTATAAACTTTAATCGCACTGTTCAATCGCAATTAAAATTATGGTGGATTTAAAATTGTTTGGATTATCAATTTTTGATTGGATCAAAGCTTTGATATTCTAGGGATTCAAGAATAAATCGTTTATTCAAGGTTTTGATGATCATGGTGATTGGATCACCAAGAACACCAAATCCTAATTGAATCGGGAAAAACAATTTTGAGATAAATTTTGGAACTTTAAAAATTTAGATTTTTCGTAAGGGGTCCGACCGGACCCAAGCCTTGACCCGGCCGAACCTAGGGTTTGGCGCGGGGGTAGGGTTAGGATTTTGGGTGTGGATCTTGGGTTTAAATCTCCTATTTTTTTTAGTCTTGTGATTCTAAGATTAGTTCAAGGTTTGGATGGCTAATCTACGTTCATCGAGATTATGTTTCCCAAACTTGATCGCAATCAAGGTTTCAAAGATAAAACGAAGTTAGAATTATGAAGAGTTCATAATTGCTAAAATTGAGAAACAAAGTTCTTGATTCAAAGATTGGAAATCCATGTGGAATTGTGAATGCAATTGGCCTACGTTCATCGAGACCATCTATTGCTTAGTTTCGGCCAAATGGACTACTTTCTTGGTTTCTTGAATTAGTGCGGAATTGTGGGTGCCAATGGCTTAGTTCGGCCGCACTTCTTCTTGTCTTGATTTGGAGATGATGACCAAAGTTCAAATAATCTCATCCTCATAATAATAGAGAAACTAATGACACATAAATATTATGCTTAAATTAATGGAGATTAATTCAGTGGCTAAACTTGATGCGTAACATGTTTATCTTGTGTGCTCATAAATGTGTTGTATGCTATATGGTGATGAACCTTCAAGAAAGTTTAAGTCCTTTTGCCACGCCATGATTAAAACACTTGTTAGTGCATGGGTGATTTTAATGTGGGTTCGCCCTAGCGAGGTGCATTAACTTTATCTATGTATGAGCAAGATGGATGATGTGGGCACGCCCTAGCGAGGCACATCAACCATGCATTTAAAATGGTTAGACTTAATTGGGCGTCAAAACAGTTTTGGGCCTTAGGCAAAATATGAGATTAAACATGCTTTTGAAATTGGATCACTAAGAATCATATTGGATATGATTGACAAGAAATTGTCTACCTAATTAATTTGATTTTGAGCGGTCCGCCTCCGTGGACTCAAGATTAAATTAAAGTTGGATCTTAGCCCAATTTAAAAGAGTCTCATGAAAGGATCTGAGAGTCATATGGGATATGATTGACAGGGTTGTCTACCTAATTAATTTGATTTTGTGTAATCCTCCATAGCGGACTTAGAATTAAATTAAAGTTGGATCTTAGCCCATTTAAATTATATTATACATTGGATGTATATGAAGGTTATATAATTTAGTGGGAGTATTTTTGGAGAGTACATTATTTATATCTTTAATGAGATTGGTACTTGTAAAATTTTGGAAATTTTGCATGAGTTGTAGATAATGACAACTAACTTCGTTGCGATCAATCCTTTAGAAGGATGAGCTTCATAGAGAATGGTACAAACTTCATGGATTGGATCCTGAGCCTAAGAATTGTTCTAAGGCAAGAAGATGGGTTGTACATTCTTGATGGGCCTATTCCTAAAGAACCTAATGCCGGAGTAGACAATCACAAGAATCATGATTATGATTCTAGGAATGTGAGTTGTCTTATTCTCACGATTATGTGTTCTTAAACTCCAACAAAGATTGGAACTTGTGGAAGCCTATTAAATAGGCGTGGAGTTGAGTTACATGTTTCAAAGAGCAATCTAAGCAAGAGAGGTATAAAACCATTGTTGCATTCACTCATTGCAAAATGAGTAAAGGACAAAGAATGGAACCTCACATGCTTAAGATAAAGGCTACGTAGAGCATCTTGAGAAACTTGGTTGTCCAATTGGATTGGAGCAACCCATGGATCTCATTCTTGATTCATTGTTTAAGTGTTATGATCACTTAGTGATGGACTATAACATGCTTAAAATGCATAAGAATTTCTTCGAGTTGCATTAACTTGCTGAGAAACTGCGAAGATGAAGATATTGGAGAATGGTTCTCCAGAGCTCATGGTTCATAATGGAAAAGGGTCAAATGCCAAAATAAAGGTAAGACAAGGGTTGTCAAAACCTAAAACTATAATTGATGCAATTTGGAAAAATGGCAATTGGATTGATCATTTAAAATTGTAGTCAAAAGGTAAGACAAGAGTTGTCAAACCTAAAGGAAATAATTATGGTTATAATAATAACTCTAAATTGATGCAATTTGGTAATGAGGCAATTGGATTGACCATTTAGAATTGTAGTCAAAATTCTGGATGATCAATAAAAGGAATGGTAGTGGGACTACCACTTGAGAATCTTATGTTATAAATTAATCTTTCAAACTTTAATTATTGGGTATTGGATACCGGATATGGATCCCACATTTGTATAAATGTGCAATAATTAGTAAACTGAAAGACTAATCATAGTAAAGGTTGATCTATGAGTGGTAATGATGCAAGAGTTGCAACGTTATTCATAGAACACTTGTAAAGTGACTTTACTAATGAAGTAGGAAATATTATTTTGTTATAAGATAATGAAGGATACTAATTTCTTATTTGGAATAAGAAAAGTGCTTTATTTATTATGATTTACTTCATTATGTTATCATATAAATAAATCTTATATCCTGAATCTTGAAGAACAAAGTAATAAAGACTATAACATAAATAATTAAAAAAATTTATGCATTATTGTTTTGATCAAATAAATGAGAAATGCATATCTAAAATTCCATGGGACGGAGTTTTAAGTCATATGATTTGGAATCACATGATTTATGCAAATCTTATTTACTTGGATCAAGACATCTTTTACTATGATTGGTAAAAAGGCTAATGTCTTAATTGACCTAATACATTTCGATGTGTATGGTGCATTAAGAAGAAATGCTAAATGAGAATTTTGGTTATACTTGGTAAAACTATTCAAAAATTATGATTGGATCATGATGATGAATAATTAAACCAAGAATTTGACAGTCATCATTAAAGTTGTGAAATGGTTTCACAAATTAACTTCACTAAGAATATCAAATGATATGTCTGCGTGGAAGTATAAGAACCTTATTGGATACGGTTCGTTGGATGACAAAGTCAAAGTGATCTTCCATTATTCATTTTGGGGTTATGTATTTAAAACCGCTATGATTATACTAATCTGAATTCCATCAAGAGAGGTTAAATGGTGAAAGAAAACTTGGTTTGTCTTTCATAAAGATTTAAGATGGTGAGACCCTTTTTGAAAGGAGTTGTCTGGGACACACTCACATTTAAATCTAATAAATATACTTTCATGGGATATCCTAAGGAAACTTGAGGATAATAATTTTACTCATAAGAAACAAATGGTTTGTTGACTATGATGATACTTTTCTAGATAAGTGGTTATCTCCAAAAGAATCAGTGGGAGTAAAATGTATCTCGAAAGGTTCGAGACCTAGAAAATATATTTTAACCTGAGATGGAAGTTGAACAAGTTTTCACAAGGGGTTGTGAAAATCCGTTCAAGATATACAAGTACTTGCACACATGATAAAATACAATATATTAGAAGAAATATTGGATATTTCGAGATAGAAAGTATGAGGTAAAGTTCATTTGGAATGAAGTATTACCATCTATCAAAGATGCAATGTCAACTCAACATATTTAGATTAATGACTTGGAGTCATGAAATCTAAAAGGCAACCCATGTGTAATAATCAAGTTTGGAACTTGATCATTCTAACCTAAGGTGTAAAACCAAAGGAGAGGAATGAGTTTTCTTGGAGAAAATTTTACATGGATAGCATAGAAATTTACTAGAATTCTCGTAGTCACATGTTCATATTTGGAATATGAAAATTGACAAAATGATGTCAAAACAAGTGTTCCTCAACGGGAACTCGCTTAAAGATGTATTGGAGACAACCTAAAGGTTTTGACAGTCAAAGAAAATTCTGATAAATTATGAAAGTTGCAGAAATCCATTGGATAAAGCAAACTTGTGGGAGTTGGAATCTCTGTTTTGATAAATCAAAAGAGTTTGACTTGATCAATAACGAAGATGAACCTTGTATATACAAGAAGATTAGTGGGAGCATAGTGATATTCCTTAAATTAAATATGTGGATGACATATTGCTCATTGGAAACGAAATTCCTATACGTTAGTCTGCAAAGACTTTGTTAAGAAAGTGTTTCGCAATAAAGAATATGGATGAAACTGCATATGTCCTTGGAATTAAGATCTATAGAGATAGATCGAAGAAGCTAATTGATTAAGCCAAAGTACATACATTGACAAAGTCATTAGAAGATTCCGCAAGGAAAATTCTAAGAGAGGACGGTTGTTAATGTTACATGGAGTTTTCTATGCAAAGACTCAAATGTCCTGAGACAAATGATGAGCATGAGAAGAATGAATGGGATGCCATTTGCTTCGGCAATTGGATCCATCATACCATGATAAGTACTAAGCCGGATATATCTAAATGCTTGGAGCATGACGAGTAGATATTAATCCGACAACCGGTGAGAATCACTGGATGGCTGTGAAACAATTCTTAAAGTACTTAAGAAGGACTAAAGAATTGTTATGATCTATGGAGGGATGGAAGATGATCTCGATGTATATGGATACACGGATGCATGCTTCCAAACCGACAAAAATGGTAGAAATCGCAATCGAGTTTTATAAATAATAGTGAAGCTGTAAGTTGGAATGGTTCCAAGAAGAGTACAGTCACTAATTCTGCGACTAAAATCTAAGTATATTGCTGCATTAGATGCTCCAAAGGAAGTTGTTTGGATTAAGAAGTTCATTGGTGAACTTAAGATGGTTCCTAGTATTGCTAATTCAATAGACTTTATTAGTGATAATAGTCGTGCTATTGATCAAGCAAAGGAACCAAGGGCACATCCTAAATCCAAACACATACTTAGGCGTTTTCTTATCGTTCGAGAAATTGTTGATAAGAAAGACGTATATATATGCAAAGTACCTTACTTATGATAACGTTACGAACATGCTAAACAATGGAACTTCCATAAAGCTAAACATGATGGTCATGTTAGGTCCATGGGTATTGGATACCTAGAAAATGGGCCTAGGGCAAGTGGGAGATTGTTGGTGTTGGTGCCCTAGGCACGTTTGTTAAACGTTGTATAAGTTATCATTTTATTCATAATAATAAAGAGATAATAAGATTATTTTTGTTTCTCATGTTTGCTTATAATAATCTCCGTCCCTAGAGCTTGTTAAGCACTAGTATAAAGGCTAAATGATCATGGGATGATCATGTTAGATTTATGGGTACTTGTTTGGAACAAGGTACTGGACATGACCCGCGGTATGAGATTTATGTCATGGTCGATGTCATATATAAATCTCATATTAGTTGTGTCATTTGAATCCTTAGACATGAAGTTATTATAGTCTTCCACTTGATGAACATTATGTTTGACATATTCAAATGCTGCCTTAACACGGTAGTTATAAAGGGTATGATTGGCATGATTGGATTCACGTAGGGAAGAATAATAAGCCAAATGGATTTGTCCCTCTTCGGAGAGATGTCAAGCTTGGGCCCCTCGAAGGAATGATGTTGATGAAATGTTTGGCCAAACTCAAATAGATTGATTGGATCAATGTCATTTGGATTATCAACATATTCGGAATCGAGGAAGTATTGAACAATACAAGTTGACTTGTTGACCATGACTTGTGTTCAATGACATCGTGGACAAAGGGATTATGACATGTTCTAAAAGGAATACGAACTTGTATCTAGTTATACTATTTGGGTAGGTATGACGGTTTGCTAGAACCTAATCATATCTTATGGTTTCATGTTTGAACCCATTGCCAACTTAGTGTAATCCTAGAGGGTCACACACAAATAGAACGAATCGTAAAGGACTAAATGGGAATTATGGAAAAATATCAGTGTTTGGCTCTGGCACGGTCGTGCGCCTTAAAATGGCACGGTCGTGCCATAAATCCAAACCAAGGCAAACCTGTCGACATGATTGGCACGACCGTGCCAAATACCAAGCACGACCGTGCCGAAAATGGCGGCTGGGGAATTCGTGCGGACTAGAGGCACGACCGTGCCAGATTGTAGGGCACGACCGTGCCAGTCAAGTCGGCCAGAATTCCTTGTTGCCTAATTTGGTGACGGGATTTAGGTTTCCTAAGTCCTTAAGGGTTAAGGATTAGGACCTATTTAAGGATCATTTCAACAGTCATTAAGAACATGATTATGTGTGCCTCCATAAGGTTTTGAGAGGTTATTTTCTTGTTCTAAGATCAAAAAGTGAAGAACAAGAATATTCATAATTCCATATAGTTCTTACAATTTGTGAAAGCGTGTTTCATAATTTGGTCTAGCAATCAAGATCAAGTGTTCTTGATATTCGTTCGTGGTGTGGATACCGCTAGAGGGTGAAACTTATCATCTTCATAGTTCGTGATTCTTGCTTTGTTCGTGATCAAGATTTCAAGCCTCCATCGAATTCAAGGTTGCAAAATCAAAGGCATCAAGGGTTAGTATTCTAGTATTCATTATGTTGTATTTGACTTAATCATATGAATGGATCTATGAGCTTTGGGTTTCATAAATTTTAAATGCTTAATTCCGCTGCGCATGTTACTACGAAACCCAACAAAGTATACCCAAGATTTTAAAATTATTGCGCACATCTCTCTGATTTGGTGTAGACGTTCTATTGTCAACTAAATAAGATAAATTCCCAGCACAACCTTGTAATAATAATTTTCTGATTTTCAATACAGAACATGAACGTATATATGCATCTAGTATGCTCCTAAACAAAGTCAAACATACTAATATAGAAATATTCACCACCAATCGATGGCAAACAAGAGATTAGTGACACATAGAAAGCTAGGCCATACCACTTATCACATCAATATCCTATATAGGTGACATAACTAAATCAACTTATAACTTATAGGGTGTTATCGCCCGTAATTCTATCGGGTTTCTTATATATACCGATAGCAATCCCGTAGTCTCGTATTCGAGAATACACCACCACATAAATCCAGGAATGAGGACAAACATGCGTATATAGCACAAAACATTGTCTACTTTACGAAATAGATACGCCTAAGTCTTCAAAGACTCGCACTCTCGATTCTCAAACCAACTAGCCCCAATGGAACCAACACTATTAACACCGGTCCTATGCCTGATATATCACAAGAGAAGGAACACTCGACGTCAATATCACACCCATAACCCAACCAACTTCTATCTTAACATCATCCACTAATTCATTATGATTCTACTGCACAAATTTTCCATGACCAATGAAGCTAATTAACTTCAAGAAAACTTAGTTTTCTAAACCGCTCAAAATTGTAACACTCAAGTAAAGAAACATATTCAATATCAGAGTTATTATTCCCTTTCAAGATCTAATCCCATTGCTCTGATACCAACTGTCAAGCTTTACTAGGTGATCCCTTCCACCCGAACAAATGCGAGATTAATTGATAATTCTTCGAGTAGGCAAGTACTATTCCCCCATTAATTATAAAAATGTTCATACATATTATATATGATAACTTTTTCTGGTAATTGTTGCTTTGTGGGTAGTATTAAAGATACTTGATATTTTGGCTATTTATGGGTGTTCTCACTGTAAATCATTTCGTTGGTTTATGTACATAAGATAGGAAGTTGTGATGGTACTTTGAGACGGTGAAACAGAGTTAGTAGGAAAATATTAAGTATGGCTGACGGAGATGAGTGGGTGACCGCCCAAATAGGGCCGGAGACCGTACATCTATCTGGAAAGTTTTAGAGCTTGGGAGGTAGTTTTGGGCGACCGCACAGTTTAGTGTGGGCGGCCGCACAGTCTGCTGGAGGAACTGAACTGTTCCAATTCAATTGATTTAGGGTTCAATCTTTGTCTTAGGCTTTGGATCCTATGCTAGGGTACCTAGATAGTTATTGTGGAACACAAAAGTAGTAGGAATGATCGTTTGTGATCAAGTATGAAATGTGTAACCGTTTGGGTTCAGTTTGGTGTTGTTACATCTTTATGATGCTTTTGTGGGATTTCCTACTTTGAAATCCTTTGTTTGAGAAATGTTTCTAATGCACAGGGTTGTGGGCTCTTTATGAGCAGTTTATCATCTTTATGATGTACTTGGTATGGTTCCCTATTTTGGAATCGTATACTGATTGTGCAATACTTAGAAAAGTCTAGCTGGTATTACTTGGTTGAGTCGGGAAGTGGTAGAAATTATAATGGCACCTGAGCCAAGTTCATTATAATGTTCTTCACTGGTAGCCCCTTTTTACCCCTTCCAGATGGCTTGGGTTGGGATGAGCTAGCTCCCTTGTGAGAGTATTCTAGCTACACGTTTTGGGTTTGACTTTGTGTCATTTCCCCCGTTGTTCTTGTTGTTGTTTGGTTCCGGGACCCCTGCTTCAGCTGTTTATGCTGCTCAGTTGATGCTGCTCTTTGATGCTGTTCTGTTGGTGCTGTTCAGATTATTATATCCTTTTGGGTTGAACCTTGGCTCAGTATCCTTTGTTATGTGTTTATTTCAGCCTTGTGTGCTGCATGATGAGTTGGTCGTTATTTCCAACCGGTATAGGACGGTTGGCAATAGGGAGCTTCTCTTGTTGTGTGATATCTGTTATTCAGTTATGCTGTTATATGATTCAGCTATTCAGTTGATATGCATGATAATATGACATGTAGCTGCATTAGTAACTTACTGAGATTTATCTCACCCCGTTCCTTTCAATTTTGTTTTCCTTAGTTCACAGGAATGCTAGAGGTTGTAAGCTGTGAGACCTGATGTTGTGGGAATTTTATGAGCAGGTTATACTCTTTTGGGGTAGCTGCTCTACGGAGCTTTTATGTATTCTTGTTGTGAGGCCGTGGTTGTACAGTGTTATGTAAATACTGTTGTCTTTTAGGTATATATATATTATTAGTTGTTCTTTCTTCCGTACTTGTAAATAGTCTCTGAGTTATAATCTCGTTGAGGTGTAGTCTCAATAGTCGTGACTTAGTATGTTTCCAGTTTTGCGTAGCTGATGTGGTTTTGTCATCGACATGTTTTATAGTATTAAGTTGGTTTTTAGCAGGGTTCGCGTACTTGGTTCGAGGTACCAAATAGGGCCTCGGGACTCGGGGCGTGACAGTTGGTATTGAAATGTTATAAATGACAAAGAACACAAACACACACAAATTTGTCCAAGATTATACTATGGAACTAGCAAGTAGTGTCCCGCGCCCCGGAAAAGTACTAAAATCTATAAACATAAAATTTACATAATATACATCTCCAAAATGCAAAATACCAAACCGGGCGCGTGGATTCAACTATGAAACCAATACCAGCAAACAACACCTCAACGAGATTATAACTCGGAGACTAGAAACAAACGCGGAAGCAAGAACAACTATTAACCAAAATACCCAAAGTACAACCGTAAACACCAAACACTGAACGACTACGAACCCACAATCAAATACATAAAGGCTCCGAAGAGCAACTATCCCAAAGGCGATCAACCTGCTCAGAAGATTCCCGCTACAACGGACCTCACAACGCTACCACTTGATTTCCTGGGGGGGGGGTTAAGGAAAAACAACAAAGATAAAAAGAAACGGGGTGAGATAAAATCTCAGTAAGTTACTAATGCAACTACATGGCATAATATCATGCAATCAACGATATAACTGAAAAGTAAATCACATAACAACAAATGAGAAAGCTCCTTATCGCCAACTATCCCATACCAGTTGGAAATAACGACTAACTCATCAAGCAGCACATAAGACTGAAATAAACACATTACAAAGGATACTGAGCCAAGGTTTCACCAAACCAATAGAACAATCGCTGCGCAGCTTCAACCAATCAACCAATCAAACCATCTTCATAGTAGCATAATAGCTGAAGAGAAAAACCCCGGTCCGAACCGACCAATCAATCAATCAACTAATCTTCGTAGTAGCATAACAGCTGAAGATCACAAACCCCGGTACCGGAACCATAACAATGTAACATGTCACAAAGGACAGGGGAGATGACACAAAGTCAAAACCCAAAAACATCTAGCTAGAATACTCACCAAAGGGAGCTAGCTCATCCCAACAAGGCCAATCTGGAAGGGGAAAGAAGGACCAATGGGCGATTCTATACTGGACTTGGCTCGTGCCATTATAACATTATCCATTGCCTGAGTCGAACACAAGTAACCAGCTGGACTTTCAATAAATGCTAAGTAATAAATACTAGCTCGATAAACAACCAAAGATTCCAAAGTAGGGAACCATACCAATTAATCACCATAAAGATGCAACGATTACTCATGAAGAGTTCAACAGCAATGAACACAAGAAGTTGCTCATAGAGAGTCCAACACCGATAAACAGGGTTGCTCATAGAGACCCCAACAACATTGATCATTAAAACATGATGATTCCATGATAAGGCACATACCAAACACATCCTAAAGATGATACTCACAAATTACTCATAAGGAGTACAACCCAAACGGTCGCTCACAAATAGTATAATGACTATTACCAAGATGAACCTAAACGTCTACTCGTAAAGAGTACTATGACCAAGAACTCTATCATCTCATCACACTTGGAATTCCAAATGGGAAATCCGAATGAATACACCTTAAGGTAATCGAACCGTAGGTACCCAATTGCCAATTCGCTTTACATCCGTTCATAACGAACCAAATCTAAACACCCCAAACGAATCCAAAAGGTTATACCTATTAGTACATGATCACAACCGGACCAAAACCCTACACTTTGGCGTTCAATAAAAACCCTCTAGGTACTATAGGATATCGCCTAAAACCTAGACAAGTCTTATCCAAAAATCAATTCGGTTGGAACAATTACGAATACATCATAAGATGCCCAAACATTCCAAACAATACTTGATCAAATCCCATAACATTTTATTCACAAAGGAACCAATTCTAATTAATAAAGTGTTCCACGATGTTAACTTAAGTTAATTGGAATAATAAAACTTAAACTAAGGGAGCAACCTAGTTTTAACAAGCGAAAAGAAGAATCCAGAAACAGGGGGGCGGGCGGGCGCGCGCTAAGGACCAGGCGGGCGCTCATTTAGCCAGTAGGTTGGCCGAAGGAAAAAGGCCAGGTGGACGGGCGCCTGGCTCAAAATGGGCGGGCGCCCGGTCGACGGATTGGGCAGAATCTCAGCTGGGTTCTTCAATTTTCTTACCCATTTCACAAATTTCTCAAAATCAACCACAACCAAACTTTCCACTAAGCATAATCATGAACCAAACAACTTATAAACTAGAAAGGGACCTAAATAACATCATCTATCAACCCAAACTAGATTTAAATCCCAACATTCCCAAAAATCACAAAAGATGAACAAAATGCAAAAAAATTCCAAACTCAACCAAAATGACACATATATGAACTAGAGCATTACATAAACTAAAGATGAACATTTTAGCATAAAAATGGGGGGGGGGAAAGTAACTTACTTGAAATTTATAAAAGGTGACGGAATGCGAATTTCTTAGCTCTTTACGATCCTATCGACGATCTAAACATTTTTCATAAAATGAGCATTAAGAAATAATGAATAAATGATAGTCAAAAGAAGGAAAGAGGGAGGAGATTTCTTACCCTTTTCTTTGCAATGGGGAAAGAGGGAGAGCGAGAGGGAGAGTTGACTGGGAGGGAGAGGAGAAGTGAAGGAAAAGGGGAGTAGGGAGGGAGTAAGTAAGAGTTATTTTTTTTAAAAAGTTACACTAAAGCCCCTCTAGAAATACTCCGCACAATAAACCCAACCCAAGCATTCCACAAAGACCCAATTAAATTCATACTAGCACAAGGTGATCAAACAAAATATAGACATAAAATATGATGAAACACTAACATGCACACATAAATAATTAATTAAATAAATAAACAATTATTTTTACTAAGAAAATAGATACGGGTTTTCGGGTCGTTACAATCTACCCTCCTTAAAAAGAATTCGCCCGCGAATTCACTTATCAAAAATCATCACGCGTAATCACAACGAGACTACAAAATATCGATTCTCATATAGAACTCATAACCCCAAATCAAGTACCTGATAAATATTTCAGACATCGATTCCATGACTCAATTAAGCCAACACACAATGAACACATACTTCTCACACGTATCTTCTGATTAAACATCCTAGAATTAACTTCCTCTTTCACCGGAATGTCAAATTCTCTAGACTATCACTCGTCCAGCCATTCTGAGACATAGCTGATTTGATCCTACTTAGCATTACGCTCACCATCAACCCTTAAATCAACAACATCCATAAGTCTTACTTTTCGGTTCATCCGCACGCATTGACGATCTAAACATCATCCCAAGTAATCACACTACTACCCGAACAACTATGAGAAGGAATAGGACTAACTATTATTGTCACCCAATGACTCAATGATATACTCAAAATTTTACCGTCATCAACTATCCGATTAAATGAGATTCTACTACCACACTCACTTCCTCATGAGATAAATATAATACCGTCATAATCTTTGTATTTCTCAACCCACTTGCATTATCTCATACTTAGTTTTCTAAGGAATTATATCCATCAACTTTGATAGTCTGTCATCAACGCTTCAACTTGGTCCCAAAATGAAATAAAATGTACAATCCTCTAAGGCAATATCCATAGAATCACAACCAATCCCAAGTTATAGGTAGTCCATTTATTAAGCGTTAATCCTTGAAGCATGTACAACTACTTTATTGCCCAAAATCGTTGCGTACCTCCATCTCTATTTGGAAGCATCACTAGAGGTAATGGACTTATCAATTTTCACTATAATGAAAAACTTAACATACCTCCAAGAAAACATAACACTGATCACACCTTTTAAGATAACAGTGATACCAGCCCAACCACGAAACTACATTAATACCGAAATTATTATCATTACATTACTCCGATCCTTTAAAGTTTAAAACAGTTCCAAGTACTCAGTAGTCCGCAAAACAATCCAAATTTTATCTTCAAAAAGATTTTCTCTAACTCCCATTTAAGTTAATAATCCGTGCTTATATACCAAATGAACTTTAACAAATTCTAAATCTTCAATGGCTAACCCAATTTAGTCTTTCACGTATACATTTATTAACCCAATATTACTTATGCTCAACAGTATTACCAACATAATAATCCCATTAGCGAATAACATTTCAACTGTCCAAATGCAAAATCATAGCATCCTTTAATATGCCCAAGTATCTATACCCAACTTCCTTTACACATCCTTAATCCGAACGAACAGAGAACGCCACTAGGAAAAGATCCAGAACCATGTGACAACTGATTAACTAAAACCCAAAACGCCTTTAATATTGCCCGAGAATTTCTTACCTTCTCAAAATATGTTTAGTTCTTTAAACTTAATGCGCTTACCATCATTAATGATTATAACCTCCACAATATACTCATAATTCATATTGCTTTAACTCAACTCCTGTCATGTACTAAGATGATTCAAAAAGTGTCATAACTCAACTTCTTAATATCACTCCTAATAAACTATAAATTTCCTCATACTAAACAATTCCGATGCACTCACGTAGATGTACTAAAAGTAAAGAAAAATCTCCTATCAAGAAATTTTCAAATTGAATCTTTAACTCTTTTAACCCAACCGATACTAGATGTTCACTGATTCACCTATCAGTATTATAGCCCATATCAACTCATTATAACCCAAGTTCTCTATCGGTCAAGCGACCTATTGCACCCAATATAAATTATACCTAATATTTCAAAATTAACATTGCCAACTGAATAAGCTAAATTCCCAGCACAACCTTATAATAAAGATCTTCGGATTTTCAACATAGAACCTGAACATTATATATATATATATCTAGTATACTTCTAAACAAAGTCAAACATGCCAATATAGAAATATTCTCCACCTATCGATGGCACACAAGAAATTCGTAGCATTTAGAAAGCTAGACCATACCACTTAACTCATCAATCCCGCATAGGTGACATAACAAAATCACCCTATACATACCGGTAGCAATCACGTAGTTCCCCATTCGAGAATACACCTCAACATGAATCCATGAATGATGACAAACATGCGAACATAGCACGAAACGATGTCCACTTTAGGAAATAGATATGCCCAAGCTTTCAAAACTCGCACTCTCGATTCCCAAACCGACTAACCCCAATGGAAACAACACTATTGACACCAATCCTATACTTGATATACCATAAGAAAAGATACACTCGACGTCAATATCATGACTCATAACTCAACCAACTTCTACCTTAACCTCATCTTTCATGAAAACTTAGTTTTCTAAACCGCTCAAACTTGTAACATCCAAGTATTGAAACCTATTCAATATCAGAGTTCTTATTCTCTTTGAAAATCTAAAACCATTGCTCTGATACCAAGTGTCCCGCCCGGAAAAGTACTAAAATCCATAAACATAAAATTTACATAATATACATCTCCAAAATGCAAAATACCAAACTGGGCGCGGGTGATTCAACTATGAAACCAATACCAGCAAACAACACCTCAACGAGATTATAACTCGGAGACTAGAAACAAACGCGGAAGCAAGAACAACTATTAACCAAAATACCCAAAGTACAACCGTAAACACCAAACACTGAACGACTACGAACCCACAATCAAATACATAAAGGCTCCGAAGAGCAACTATCCCAAAGGCGATCAACCTGCTCAGAAGATTCCCGCTACAACGGACCTCACAATGCTACCACTTGATTTTCTGGGGGGGGGGGTTAAGGAAAAAACAACAAAGATAAAAAGAAACGGGGTGAGATAAAATCTCAGTAAGTTACTAATGCAGCTACATGGCATAATATCATGCAATCAACGATATAACTGAAAAAGTAAATCACATAACAACAAATGAGAAAGCTCCCTATCGCCAACTGTCCCATACCAGTTGGAAATAATGACTAACTCATCAAGCAGCACATAATACTGAAATAAACACGTTACAAAGGATACTAAGCCAAGGTTTCACCAAACCAATAGAACAATCGCTGCACAGCTTCAACCAATCAACCAATCAAACCATCTTCATAGTAGCATAATAGCTGAAGAGAAAACCCCGGTCCGATCTGACCAATCAATCAATCAACTAATCTTCGTAGTAGCATAACAGCTGAAGATCACAACCCCGGTACCGGAACCATAACAATGTAACATGTCACAAAGGACAAGGGAGATGACACAAAGTCAAAACCAAAACGTCTAGCTAGAATACTCACCAAAGGGAGCTAGCTCATCCCAACCAAGGCCAATCTGGAAGGGGAAAGAAGGACCAATGGGCGATGCTATACTGGACTTGGCTCGTGCCATTATAACATTATCCATTGCCTGACTCGAACACAAATAACCAGCTGGACTTTCAAATAAATGCTAAGTAATAAATAATAGCTCGATAAAAACAGACCAAAGATTCCAAAGTAGGGAACCCACCTATTAATCACCATAAAGATGCAAACGATTACTCATGAAGAGTTCAATAGCAATGAACACAAGAAGTTCCTCATAGAGAGTCCAACACCAATAAGCAGGGTTGCTCATAGAGAGCCCAACAACATTGATCATTAAAACATGATGATTCCATGATAATGCACATACCAAACACATCCTAAAGATGATACTCACAAATTACTCATAAGGAGTACAACCCAAACGGTCGCTCACAAATAGTATAATGACTATTACCAAGATGAACCTAAACGTCTACTCGTAAAGAATACTATGACCAAGAACTCTATCATCTCATCACACTTGGAATTCCAAATGGGAAATCCGAATGAATACACCATAAGGTTAATCGAACCATAGGTACCCAATTGCCAATTCGCTTTACATCCGTTCATAACGAACCAATTCTAAACACCCCAAACGAATCCAAAGGTTACACCTATTAGTACATGATCACAACCGGACCAAACCCTACACTTTGGCGTTCAATAAAAACCCTCTAGGTACTATAGGATATCACCTAAAACCTAGACCAAGTCTTATCCAAAAGTCAATTCGGTTGGAACAATACGAACACATCATAAGATGCCCAAACATTCCCAAACAATACTTGATCAAATCCCATAACATTTTTATTCACAAAGGAACCAATTCCAATTAATAAAGTGTTCCACGATGTTAACTTAAGTTAATTGGAATAATAAAGCTTAAACTAAGGGAGCAACCTAGTTTTAACAAGCGAAAAGAAGATTCCCAGAAACAGGGGGCGGGAGGGCGCGCGCTAAGGACCAGGCGGGCGCTCATTTAGCCAGTAGGTTGGCCGAAGGAAAAGGCCAGGTGGGCGGGCGCCCGGTCGACGGACTGGGCAGAATCTCAGCTGGGTTCTTCAATTTTCTTACCCATTTCACAAATTTCTCAAAATCAACCACAACCAAACTTTCTACTAAGCATAATCATGAACCAAAACAACTTATAAACTAGAAAGGGACCTAAATAACATCATCTATCAACCAAACTAAGATTTAAATCCCAACATTCTCCCAAAATCACAAAAGATGAACAAAATGCAAATAAATTCCAAACTCAACCAAAATGACACATATATGAACTAGAGCATTATAAACTAAAGATGAACATTTTAGCATAAAAATGGGGGGAAAGTAACTTACTTGAAATTTATAAAAGGTGACGGAATGCGATTTTTCTTAGCTCTTTACGATCCTATCGACGATCTAAACATTTTTCATAAAATGAGCATTAAGAATAATGAATAAATGATAGTCAAAAAGAAGGAAAGAGGGAGGAGATTTCTTACCCTTTTCTTTGCAATGGGGAAAGAGGGAGAGAGAGAGGGAGAGTTGACTGGGAGGGAGAGGAGAAGTGAGGGAGAAGGGGGAGTAGGGAGGGAGTAAGTAAGAGTTATTTTTTTAAAAGTTACACTAAAGCCCCTCTAGAAATACTCCGCACAAATAAACCCAACCCAAGCATTCCACAAAGACCCAATTAAATTCATACTAGCACAAGGTGATCAAACAAAATGCTAAACATAAAATATGATGAATCACTAAAATGCACACATAAATAATTAATTAAATAAATAAACAATTATTTTTACTAAGAAAATAGATACGGGTTTTCGGGTCGTTACAAGTAGTTATGCATAAATAATGCATCACAATCATTTTAAAATGCAAGCATGTCAATAATATATTCATGGAATGCATGCAAAGTCTACGGCGTTACACTTAAACCGAGCAAGTTTAATTCCAAAGAACTAATCAAATGGGACCGAACAAATGAACTACGTATCAATAAAATGGAGTAATACGATAAGACGGGTGTTGCATCACTACTATTCCGTTGTTGAACATCAACGAGTTTGGTGTCTGGAAATATAGTATGATAAAGTATATGAACTCAATCGATGATCGGTTGATGAAAGTCATAGAAGGTGGTCCAATCATTCCTTTACAGCTCTCACCACCTATCGACCGATTCCCTCCACGTCGCTGACATAACATGCAGATCGTGACATGAACAAGAAACTCAAATTCAAATTGAAGAAACTCTGTTGAAAAACCTATAGAGGAATGAACTGAAGATGACAAACTTTCAGCTGCCCTAGATGGGAAAGCGTGCCACATTATCTCATGTGATTTGATGACAAGCAATACAAACTCATTGACTTGTGCTCCACGGCTCAAGAATGCTAGAATAAACTCCTAGCATACTTTGAAGGAGATGAGCAGGTGAAGGACAACAGACTCTATGATTGAATTTCTGAGTTTGAAGCCTTTAAGAAGCAAGATGGTGAATCACTAAGGAGCGCCTAAGGAGCGCCTACGATAGTAATCTATGTGCTTCTTTAGGTAAGGTGTATACTATGAAAGACCTGAATATTCATTTTCTAAGTTCTTTGGAAAATGAGTATCATACCAAGGTCACTGCTGTTAGAGAAGTAAGATAATTAAACAAGACTTCTATTCAGAATCTTGTATCAAGTCTATTTATGTATGAGAGAGAACTGCAAAAAACTTAACGTTCTCGATAAAAATTTCAAAAATTTATCTCTATCAGCTCAGTCTTAGGTATACTTCCCTTCAAACAAATTCCCTCCTGTAGATCCCCATCTAACATCCTGTAATTCCAAAACCTCATAAATAACCTCTGAACAACTGATGGAAGAAGACGAGTTTGCCGCCTTCGCCAGAAACTACAAAAGGTTTAAAGACTTCAAAAGAATGCAAAAAGGAAATTATCAGCAATAAAAGTCATTCACACCACCATTTCAAAAACCAGCAAGCTACAACAAACCCACTACCAGTGCTACCGATGGAAAGAACAACAAAGGTGACCTTGTCTGCTTCAACTGCAGAAAACCTGGTCATTTTGCTTCAAAATGTCCTCAACCAAAGTATGAGTATGTGAGGAAGTCAGTAAATAAGAGACATCCTAAGTATCGAAGCTTTGCTGCCGATGAAAGCACAGAAAAGGCCTTGCCGGTTTGGTGCGAGACTGACTCAGAAGAAGATGCCGACAAAGAAGATGATGCTGATGTAAGTTTTATTGCCCTAGACTTGGAAGATGCCGATATCTCATCATTACCGAATCCAATCTACCGAGATCCATCACCTCCCAGAACTCCAGTTAAAGAAAAAACAGCTGGAAGACCTCAACTACACTTCAAAGCTGAAAACTCAAAAGGATACAAGGTTCATCAAGTAGGAACCTCACTCTATGGCCAGTGCAATCTTCTCACTTCCTTGCCACCAAACCAAAATCTCTACCGATGTCAAGAAATTTTTCATTCACTGAACACCCAAGTATTGCCAAAAGCCTATCAAAACCCATTTCTTCCTACCTGACATCTCTCCAGAACCAATTCCCTCTGCCCCTTAAAATTCAGCTGATCTTTCCCTGAACTATCCAAAGCTGAAATGGTAGAGACAATGGATGAACTTTTTATTTATTATGATAGCTGAGTAGCGTTCATAAAGTGGTGGTTGCTGATTTCAACAAAATTTCTGCTGAGAATAACTCGCTTATGTCTGAACTTAAAGTTATCAAGGACAAGAGCTTGAGTCTGTTCATCTAAAGAAAGAAAACCTGGATCTCAAAAAGTCAAGTAACAGTATTGATAGCTCAGATCGAAGATCTTGTGAAAGAAAACAATCATCTCTCAAGGATTGTTGATTCTTACACAAATTCTAGAGTTGCTGTTGAGACAATCCTATCAACCCAAATATCATATAAGGACCAATATGGGTTAGGATTTGATTCCAGCAGCAGTAGCTCTACTGAAACTTGTGCGACCGAGAAAAAGGGTGAGAAAGTTGAATGTAGTTATGTTAACTCAATGCATGTGGATACTAAGCCAGTATACAGTGCTGTGGCTATAAAGTATCCTAATAACCAGAATAAAAGGAAAGATAAGAACAAACAAAGAGATGATAAGGTTACTAACACTGAGTCTACCGATAATGGTATACTTGGTGAATACATTAGCAGAGCAAGTGCTGCCGGTCTAACCACACCTGCTGCCGATGGAAAATTACCTCACAAGGTATCTGCTAAAGGTAAGCAGAGTGGAAAGAAAGGCAACACTGGTACCTTAAACTCACTAAGTTTTTGCCTGCTCAATCCTTTAACTCTGCCGATGTACTGACTAAACAAAATGATGTCCTACCGACTCCTCAGCCAATCAGTCAAGTGAGATGTTCTAATTGTTTGATTATGGTAAAAAAAAACTCATGAATGCCTCTTGAAGCACCTATTTGGACCCACAGAGGTTACATCCTTATGTGGCGGCCAGGTATGGTTGCCAAACAGGAACTAACCCTCGGACCCAAGAATAAGGTGGACATAAGCATATTGTTTCATTTCAGGAATGCTTCATGGCCTCAACTGGTGCAAGCAAGGATTTATGGATTCTAGATAGTGGCTGTTCAATACACATGATAGGATTTATAGATCTACTTGCTGACATTATTGAGCATCAGGTCCCCCAGTGGTTTTCGGTGATAATGCCAAAGGAAAAAATCATCGGTAGTGGTACCATCAAGAGAGGTTTCAGTCACTGTACAGAAAGGTCTCTCTAGTGGATGGTCTGAAACACACCTTCTATCAATATCACAATTCTGTGATAGAGGAATGAAGGTGTATTTACTACTTTCAGTTGCTATGTGAAAGACATTGTTTCCAATGAAACTCTTCTCACTGCAAACGAAAAGGTAACATTAATGCAGTAGACTTAAGTGCTATTACTGGTGTTGCTAATGTTTGTTTTGTAGCTAAGAACATCAGTGAGAAATCATGGCTATGGCACAAGAGACTCAGTCACTTAAACTTCAAGTACCTATCTAAGCTTGTCGGTTCAAATCTGGTAACCGGTCTGCCTCAAGTGTCCGCTGATCAAGAAAAGAAGTGCAAGGCTTGCCAACTTGGAAAATAATATAAGCCATCCTTCCATAACAAGCCCTGCATGTCAACTTCTAAGTGCCTCCAATTGCTGTATATGGATCTATTTGTCCCCACAACTACAACAAGTATTGGGGTAGTAGATACACTCTGGTAGTAGTAGATGATTATTCAAGATACACCTGGGTAGAAACATTCAGCAACAAGGATGGCACCTATGCAGTTGCTACCAAGCTATTTAGACTACTACAAACCCAGAAGGAAAGCGATATCATTAGTATGAGATCAGACAACGGCACTAAATTCATGAACAATGGTATTACTCAATATTGTGATGATCATGGCATAGACCACAACTTCTCAACTTCCGGAACACCACAACAAAATAGTGTTGTTGAGAGAAAGAACATAACTCTAATAGAAGCTGGTAAGACCATGATTGCTGAAGCCAGGCTGCCGAAGTACTTTTGGGCTGAAGCCATCAACACAACCTGCTTCACTCAGAACAGATCATCATCAACAAATTGCATAACTAGACTCCTTATAAACTCTGGAGAGGCAGAATATCCAACATTGGATTCTTCAAAATATTCGGCTGCAAATGTTACGTGCTCTATAACAGCAAGGAGCACAGAGGAAAATTTTATGAGAAAGACGATGAAGGAATATTCGTTCGATATGCTAAGCATAGTAAGGCCTTTCGAGTTTTCAATAAGAAACTTTGAAAATTGTTGAATCTGTTCATGTAACCTTTGATGAATTTGACTTGCTAGAGTCTGACAAGGCTCCAAATAGTACTAATGTTTCCAGTGCTCATGAGATAGGTGAATCCATTAATACTAACCATGCTGATCAAGTACCAGCTGCTGAACCAGTCATCTCAGTGGAAGAACCGGAAGATGCCAATACTTTCGTACATCGGCAGAATCAAAATCTACCGATAACTTTCATAATCCTTTTGCTGATGCAAACACTGCTGGTCCTTCTGAAGACAATTCTAGCCCTCAGCCAATTTCGGTTATAAGACCTAACTTAACAAGTTCTCAATCAAATCCACCTCTCATACAAAACTCTAATTCTCCTCTTCTACCATCTGCTGACCTCAACCCTACTCTAGAATCATTGCAACAAGAGGTGGTAAGACAAGATGTGCCAGGAAAAGTTAGAACAGTTTGTGATCATCCATTAGAAAATGTGATTAGTGATGTCTTTGGACCAAGATTGACTAGGAACCTTAGTAGAGCATTTGCTGAAAGCCTTTTCTCATCTGCTATGGTTTCCAACATAGAACCAAAGAAAACTGAAGAACTCTTGCTAATCCTAGCTGGGTTGAAACAATGCAAGAGGAACTGAATCAGTTTGAAAGATGCAATGTGTGGGAACTTGATGAGATCAGCAAATGGTGGAAGAGGAGAATTAGTGTTTTGTGTGAGAGGTGGATTTGAAGCCTGAAAGAGAAGTTAGAACAGTTCGTGATCCTCTAGGAAAAGTACTAGTGGACCTTGCCAGTTTCTTGGTGATCAGTTGGTGTCTTGGTCTTGTAAAAAGCAAGCATCAATATCCACTTCTACTACTGAGGCTGAGTACATTGCTGCCAGTAATTGCTGTTCACAAATCATTTGGATGAAGCAGCAGCTGGTTGATTATGCAATTCCAACTCAAGTTTGTCCTATCTATTGGGACAATCAATCGACAATCTCACTCTCAAACAATCCGGTCATGCATTCCAAAACAAGCACATAGAGATCAAGTATCACTTTCTTAAGGAACATGTAGAAAAGGGCAATGTTGTGTTGCTCAAAGTCCATACCGATTTCCAGAGAGCAGACATTCTGACAAACCTTTGGATCAAAAAAGATTTGAGTTCCTCAGAGGTCAACTACGTATGATTGATTTCTATGGTTAAATTGTGCTAACTTCGTTTAACTTGTGTTAGTCTACCGATCTCATCAGCAATGTGTAAAAATCCTTGCCGACCAAAATGTCTTGCCGATTTTCAAATTCAAAAATCAGTACGAAATTCTCGTATCGGTAGATCTTCTCTGAACGGATAAGGATTCTCTGACACATGATATAAGAAAAGGTCGTATCAAAGGTACGATCGATCACACTACCTCTCTGACACGTGTGTGCACCGCCTTACCTAAATCGTGTCAAGATTTACCCCAAATCATTATGGTAAATCAGAAGGTAACTTTCTATATGTCCATAAATTATTGTTCCTATTTTACCTTTTGTCTCTCCTTGTTTAACCGTATATATTCAAACCATCCCGTACATGCATTAAATTCATTGTGTGCGCGCGTTCTCTGATATATTCGCCTTAACAGTTAAACTTATACTTCTCTCTCTCCCTTCCATACAAAACCTTTCATATTCTCTCTCTCTCCCTCTCTCTCTCCCATAACATATAAATAGCAGCACTTAAATTTTTCATCTCTTTTCGCTCCAATCTCTCTTGAACTCTCCATTTATCAAAAATCACTCTCCATTCCCTACTTTATAGATCTCTTCATCACTCTTATCTGGTAATAGTCGGTGATATCTATACTTGTTTATTTCAAATTTCTATTTGACCTAACTGATTTTAACTTGTGAGATTTCTAGAGTATTTTACAGACAATGACAAGCAATGAAAAGGATATCTATGGAGGTTACGTTGACTCAACCTTCTTCGATGACTTAATTGACGGAGATTTCTTAAAGACTTTGTTGAATGGATCTCTTCTCAACTGTTTCATCTCTCCGTTTGGTGTTGAGTTCATGTTTTTGGGACAAGTACAAGAGTTCTTTGCAAATTCTGAAGTCATTTTTGCCCGGGCTGATCCCTCCACCTTCGTCTCCATCAACTCAACTGTTGCCGGCGTTCCCATCTCCGTTACTTTATCATCTATATCTAATGTATTCCCTTTACATGGGAATGTTGGATTATTAGCAATTACTGATGACAAGCTTTTGGATAAGGCTTGGACCCTATGAGGGGAGTCGGTCCCAGACAAAGCGGTGACAATTATTTGAACGCTCACTACCGTAGAAGAATCTATGCCATAGCTGAAATCGTTGACAGATGTTTGATTTTCTGGTCTGGCTCTCACATTCATGTTACTGATGTACAGTTTAAAGCCATGGCTGCCATTGTGTTGCAAATTAAGTTCAACTGGTGTGCCTATCTATTCCGTATTATTGCTGTTGCTGCCATCAAACGGGCTAAGGATAGGAGGAATAACAAAGCTCATCCTGGAAAGGGCTGTCATTATCTGTTGATCAGCATGATCCTAAGGAACAACTCTGCTATTGTCAAAGCATCACCGTCTCCTGACAGCTTTCCTTTCAACTAGCTCAAGTTCTTCAAGTTGCTCCATGAAAGTTTCATGTTTACCTTTTTAGTTGTCTATCTCTCCTGCATTATTACACCCTCACTTAATCGATTAATAAAGTACAAGAAGTTACAATATGAGGGTAACTTGGGGAATATTTTAATGGTCTTGACCCAAAAGTGACAGTTATTTTTAATAAAAAAAATCCTCTAAAGCGACAATATTTTGACCAGAGAGAGTATTATATTAACTATACTCATATAATTAAATTGTGGACCTCACTTAGAAATCACACTCGCTTACTCACAACGTATTTTCTACTCACAATATTTTTCAATATAAGTATATACTCCCTCTGTCGCACTCGAAATAGAATTTTTAGGTCGGACACTCGGATTAAGGAAAAATATTAGTGAAATAGGCGTTGTGAATATAGAAAGTGAGATAAGAGAGAAAAGTGTGGTAGCGAATAATGGGTGAAAAGTTATTGTAAGTGTGAATGTGGGTCTCATCAAATAAATATTTACATTTTAAGTTGTTTTATTTTAAGTGGGATACTTAAAAAACAAAATGTCCTAATTTAAAAGGGATAGAATTAATATTTACTCTTGAATTTTTTCCGGGCATCTCCAATGGTGGGTATCAAAACCAAATTTTGATACCTACCTCAAAGAGTTAATGTCTCCAATGGTAAAAAAGTGAGGTACCAAAATTAGATAAAGAGTTAAGGGAGGTACCAAATTGGTACTTTGCCTAACTCTTTGTTGTTGCTACACCCATGAAATTTTTGATTTTTTTTTGTTTCAAACACTTAAAACCTTTTACATGTGAAATGTCAAAATAATTTATTTATTTTTTATGAAAATTAAATGATGATTTAATTTTAAAAATTGCAAATTTAATTCTTTTTTTATTCAAATTAAATAATTAGAAAATTATTATTTAACATTATTCATATATAATTATTGTAAAATTAGTTAGTTAAAATATTTATATGCAAAATAAAAATTAATAATATATGAACTAACTACATAAGTATTAAATTCTAATTTTGATGCCTACCATCGTAGATAAAAATTTGATACCCTATGAATAGTGCTTGAAAGGTATCAAAATTTGCTTGACTCTCACCATTGGAGATACCTATAACTAACGGTGCATATCGAATTGGGACGGAGTATACTGTAAAGTGTACAACCAACCCAATAAAGAGATGTTGGCAACCTTCGAAATTTTATGGCAGAATTTCAATCAAAACATAGCTTAACTCCAAAGATCAAGTAACATCTGGCTATCACACGTACGCTACATTCATGCATGCATTAACAGAACTTAATCAAAATCCATGTGTGACCTGCAAATGGGGGTAATCAAAAGTTAACCCCATTCTTACAAGATTCAAAATATAATGAATGAAAATATTTGTTTCCGTCTTAAAATAATTAATATTTTAATTTAATTTAAAATAATAAAATATAAAAGTTGTTTTGATGAAAAAAACAATAAGAACTAAATTGTGCAAAAGGTGTTTAGACTTTGGATTGAACGGAAGGTACTTTGGAATATAATTATTTGAATGAATATGAGGATGACACAATGATGTATACGAGGAAAGCCCTTGAGAGAATGCTCTCGCCGCACAAAACCTCGGGAGGTGTTTGTGAGCACCTACCACCCCTAAACAGTAGTATTGATTGTTCCTTGAGGTTACAGAGAAAGCTTATGGATGATTACAGTAATGAACGTGTGAGAGTTGTGTGTGTTTGTGCCGCCTTTAGCTAGGGTTAAATACAAAAAATAAGATAAAGCTCATCTCTAATCTAACTAACTAGGCTAAATATTCGGCCTCTATCCCTTCATGATCTTGTTGCCGTTGATAAAGGTCTTCGTAGGTTTTTGTCATGTGTTTAATCTTCTAAAAATATTGTTATTAACACAATAAATAAAAAATAATTTACATACTTACAGTGCTGTAATTGTCATGACGTCGCTATCTTGAAGATGTCATCAATTACCCCCAAAATTTTATCTTTTAGACTTAAAGACAAAATTTTCTCCAGAACAATTTTAAAGAGGAGTTGAAGCAGTTACTTGATCTGACAGTTTTTTAGAGTTCCAAGATGGTTATAAGTGCTTTGAGGGTTTCTAGGAGAGTGGACGGCATGTATTTATATCACACGTCTCTTCAATCTTCCGTCTTTATTTTCTTTCACTCTCCAACCGGCGTTTTTGCAGAGGTAAACTTCTTTCTCTCTCTTTTCTCTGTGTTTTCTTTGCTTAACAATGGGAGAAAAAAGTAGGTGTCGTCACTGGCCAAGTAGGCTCAAGAATGTCCATCGTCAAGAGGTCATTGATGAGTCGAGCGATTTAGAATGTGAGGGTCTGATATCAAAATGATGATGAGGAGGTCTGTGTCTTCAATGACGAGTTAATTGAGTCTGTGAAGGAGTGTTTCCCCAAAGATGTCGAATTTCGTGTTTGATGTCTTGGTTAAGGCTGATTTTGTTTCAAAGCATTGGGTTTGTTTCGACGAGTATCCCTTCACTCTAGGGTTTACTTTCCCCTTTCCCCCTTTGGTGAGTGATTTCTAAGAGCGACCGGTCTGCTGTCATTCAGTTGATTCCCATGGTTTGGAGGATCTTTGCTGAAATTTTGAGGGTGAACCGAGAACACGGGTTGAATATAGGTCTAAGGGAACTGGCCTCTGTGTATGACCTTCAAACCTTTGGGTCTAAGCGATATCTCCTCAAAACAAAAGGTGGATTTGAAAACCTTTTCTCAAGATTTCTGTAAATGATAGGGGTTGGAAGCTTAGATATTTTTTTTTGTAAAAAAGGAGTCTCTTGAGGGTGGTGAATGGTTGCCTACAAAATGGAAAAAAGAAGGTATTCCCTTTGGCTTTTTCGTTTACTCTTTCCTTCTGAATTAATTTGAAATTTCTCCTTGAATATTTGCAAAGATAATGTTTTGGAGGACTTTTTCCTGCTACACCTGATTCAAAGAAGAAGATACAAGATCTTTTGAAGATTTCTGTCGAGGATAGGTCTTTCCAACCTTCAGGAATAGGCTCTTTGTGTGCACATAAACAAGAACTAATCTCTTTCAGCAAGGCCTCTTCATCAGTCAAGATGTCAACAGGTAAAGATTCTAGCTGAATTTTCTCTTATTTGGTCATCTAGTGCTGCTATTAATCAGAATTCCCTTTGCATTTAGTCTCGAAGCCTGCTATTTCTGGTTCTGATTTCAATTAGAATAGTTTGATCAAATTATGGCGAATGTTCCCGTTAAGATTGAGGGTAAACCTCCAAATGGTTCCAAGAAAGATGAGGTCCAGTGTTGGATCAAGGCTTAAGAAAAGAAAGGCTCTGGTAAAGGATGCTATCGAGGGGGATACTTTTGAGGGATTAGATGTGCCAAAGGTAAGAGGAAATTTATGACGATGACAACAAGGGTAAGATGACTTTCTGGATAAAATTCATAGGTCTAATTTTATTGATTCTACTCACATTAAGGTTTTTCAGGCTTTTGAACGCATGGAGTCCAAAGTTGAAGACACAGAAGATAAACTCAAGATTGTAAAGGCGGAGTTAGCATATAATAAGAAGGAGTGGGAGAAGAAAAATGCAGCTCTTACAAGGAGATCTCAGATTGATGAAGCAACAGAGTGAGAGAGAGGATGCTCACTTACAAGAAATTGAAGATGTCAAGCTTGCTCTGAAAAAAATATGCAGCTAGGAGCATGGTGCAGCTTCAAATCAGAATGGTAGAGGAATATCAGAGCGGTCAGCATGTTAAGTAGAATTTGGATCATCTCCGTACAGGTCTACAAAAGTTGTCAGGAGAAGCTAAAGATGAAGGTGAGATGTCGTCGGGTACCAAGGATGTCAACATGCCAGAGGGTGATGAAGGTGTTGGAAAAGATGGTGAAAGCATAACTCCAGCAGCGGAAGCCAATGAAACAATTTGAGTTTTTCTGAACAAGGTTTTTAATGGGCTGCGTCCCAGGGAAGTTGTAATCAAAACAATTTATGTTTTTCTTTGGTTCGGGTACTGTAAAGGTCTATAAGGCCGAAGACAATTATCTTTTGAAAAAGTGGGGTTGGTTCCACATTCTTTTGGTGTTTCTGGACAAAGCTTAGGCTAAGATAATGGTAGGTTTTTCAATGAATGGGTTTAGGTACTTCTGCTTATGTTGACTTCTTGCGTAGGATGTTCAAATCCTTTGCTCAACTATTTGTTTGGCACGGCATGCCAATTAACCTTTGTTCTTTAGATAAGATGTAAATGCTACAACCAATTGATCAAAAACTTTAGATTAGTATTTGACTAAGCGGAAATGGGGGGGTGCGTACATATAAACATACGTGCCCATTCCACACCTTAATCAACACTAATATCGTGCGCTCCAGGCGAAGGTGTGTAAACCTTAATAGAGATGAACGAAAGTAATTTCTTTAAGCCTTTGAAGGGTTTTGAATACCTTAAATTTGAGATGAAATGGCCAATCCCAAAACTATTGTTTTATATTAAATTTGAAAATCTTAATTCATAACAGGACATTAAAAATATCTCAAGTGATTATTTTCATTGAAAAACTTATGCGTGAAAATCATTCATAAAGCAAAGATTGACCCATACCTGATCCATGATTCAGATGTCATCTTGTAGGAAGATGTCAACATCTTGATTGTTCCATGCATACTTGGTGTCTTGACCTAATAAAACTTCCTTAGTTTCCTTGCAAAACAAGAGTATGTTAGAGATAGGTGTTATCTACCTAACACGCCTCTGATGCTTAAGTTAGTAATGGTTCGAAAAATATAACTAAATTTGAAATGACATAAAGTAAACAAAGCAAAACAAATTCGTACCTGTTTTCTTGATTTAAATGAATGCATTTCAACTTACATAAGTATGCTTTGAGATGAATAGCGTTCCAACTTCTTGGATCCTGACACCATCTGGAGTAGAAAGCCAATAAGATCCTTTCCCTGCTTCTGCATCTACGAAGTATGGACCTTCCCATTTCGGAGCTAATTTCCCAGCATTGAGTTCTCTTGTGTTCTGGAAGACTTTCCGTCATACCAAGTCACCAACATGGAATCTCCTTATTCAGACATTCTTGTTATACGACCGTGCAATGATATGCTGATAGGCTGCCATCCTGATCATTGCTAGGGCTTTAGTTCTTCATAGTGTCCAAATCATGGAAAGATTGACGTCGTTCTATTCAGATGTCAACAACCCATATCTTGCTGTAGGGATGATGACTTCTGCAGGGATGATAGCTTCTGCTCCAAATACCAAGGAGTATGGTGTCTATCCAGTTGCATTCTTTGGTATGGTTCTATCTACCCATAAAACGAATGGAAGTTCTTCAGCCAAGCGTCCCTTCTTCTGATCCAACCTCTTCTTCAAATTATTGATTATAATTTTGTTTCTTGATTCTGCTTGTCCATGGGCTTCAGGATGTACGGGCAAGATGTCACCATCTGACTCCCCAGCTAGTCAAGAAGTCTGTTGTCTTCTTGCTGATGAACTGAGAGCCGTTGTCGCAAATTATCTCTAAAGGAATGCCAAATCTTCTGAAGATGTTCTTTTTTATGAAGGAGATGACTTCTTTGTCGTGGACTTGGACATATGCGTCTGCTTCTACCCACTTAGAGAAATAGTCTGTCATTACAAGCATAAATACCTTCCCTCCTGGTGCTTTGGGCAATTTACCCACAATGTCCATTCCCTGTTAGGTTTTGATACATCATGGGCAGCGGAATAAACAGATAAAATCACAACACCCAAGAGCCCGGATCCGTGCATGTTGATTAAATTAAATACAAGATGAAAAAAAACATACCCTTGAAGATCGAATCCATGAACATGGACTTTAAGGTGCTAAAGGAAACACCCTCTATCGGTATCCACACGTCGAACGGACTCAAGAACGCTTCTGATTTGACTGCTAGATTCTTAGGCTTAAAAAACATGATTGAAGAACCATTCTTCAATCCCCTTTGATTATTATGGTTTGATGATGAACAAAAATCAAACTCTAATAACCTTAGTATAATATGTGTTTTTCTCTCTCCAGAAACTCTTGTTGATTCCAAAATCAATGTCTAAGGCTTAGTTTCCGGCTGAAGAGAACACAGAATATAAACTGGGAGAAACCTAATTCTATTAGGTTAAAGGATTCCTTTCCCAGAAAGAAATCTGACAAAAACTCGTCAGCGGACAAACTATCCGTACGGCTAGTCCAAACTATCCGTACGGCTGGTTTTTCCACTTCCCAGTTTTTCTCATTTTTCGTGCCAAGAAGATCCGTTCTGCGTGTATGACCAATAGGATTATACTATATTGGCAATGAGTCCGAAGACCCGTAAATCATAAGCGGACTCTAGCAAGCCATTATGACTACCCAAATAGTATAACTTTAAAAGCCCAAGTTACCTTATAGAACATATCATAATCCCTTTGTCACGCGATATCATATTGTACATAAGTCATGGTCCACGTCAACTTATGTTGTCCAATGCTTTCTTAATCCCGAGTAGATTGATATGTGTAAATAACATTGAACGCTTCAAATTCATTTGGGTACGGCCGTACACTTTTATCAATCTCACTCATCGAGTGCCAAGCAGATATCTATCTTGAGAGAGGGACAAATCCCATCTTGACTTATCATTCTTCCCTACAGGAATCCGATTATGCCAAACGGTAGCCTTTATAACCACCGGTAGGGGTAGCGTTTGAGTACGTCAAACATAATGTTCATCATGTGGAAGACTATGATAATCTCAGGTCTAAGGATGAATGATATAACTATTATGAGATTTAATTATGACATTTGACCATGACATAAATCTCATAACGGGTCTATCCAGTACTTGTTCTCCAACATGTACCCACAAGTTTAATCCGCATCCTATGCGCTATAATCATCATATGATTATCCATAAAACTCATGCTAGCC
>JAOWBW010000186.1:1557086-1631976 GCA_026119855.1 Campanula takesimana | reverse complement strand
TCCTCTCTTTATACTACCTCCGTCCCAGCTCAATGTGCACACTTGCTTTTAAAAGTGAGTGTCGTTGATATGTGCACAATCCAAAAAAGGAAAGTCTTTTATTATTTTTATATTCAACTAACCCCACTATTTAAACCCACTCATTCTCTCTCTTCATTTTCCACCACACAATTATTCAACTAACACTACTATTTACCCCACTCATTCTCTCTCTTCATTTTCCACCACACAATTTATTCAACTAACACTACATTTGAATATAAATACTCTCTCCTTAAATATTGTGCCAAACAGTAAAGATGCACATTGAGTTGGGACGGAGGTAGTATATAGTAAGAAGTAAGATAAGATATGTGCCTTTGATACCAAACGTATAGTCTTGCCTTCATCTTTCATCTCCCTCTCTCTAAATTTTTTTTAGTCAACATGAACAAGTTGACTATTTCTTGCTCATACGTTTACAACTTAGCTTCCCTCATCTTTGATTATACACATTTCACACTCACAACCCTTTTCAGTTCTTCTGCAGATCATTATCACAAATGCCGCGTCGACCACTATCACGACCATGAAAAAACTGCAGGTGGCACGGTACACGAGAAATCTCAGGGACGGGCACGAAAACCAAGGTCATTTGGAATGTGCAGTTTGTCTATGTAAGATAGAGGAGGGGAATGAGGTTAGGGAGTTAAGGTGTGATCATATATTTCATAAAGTTTGTTTGGACCGTTGGATGGGGTATAGGCATCGAACATGTCCATTGTGTCGAGATTTTTTATCCCCTCCATCTACAATGGTGTCTAAGCTTGAAAATGTTTTGTTTTTCAAGTTTTGCGATTTCGACGACGGTGATAGTGAAAGGTGGTGGCTCCGGTGAACTTCTCCGGTAATGTCTCAGTTGTATATATAAGGTTTATGGTAGATTGTACTATGGGATGGATCTTACGAGAGAAGTTCCATTATTTCCTCATTCCATCACGAAAATATGGTCCCATTTCTTTTACGTACAAGTGAATTTGATCGAAAATTAATGACAATCTATTCATATTAGTAAGATTTTAAAATTTATTATTGATATCAATAATAATTTTTAAAATTTCACTAAATAAATTGTCACTAATGATCCGTCAAATTCACTTGTATTTACTACTATTAAAAATTAGATGGGACTATTTTTTTTTTTTGAAAATAATAAAGTTACAAAAGATGGCTACAAAATGTGGTCTACAAAATGAGGTGTCATAATTGTATTGGTGTTTTAAATTAGACTCTACTGGGTGGGTCCACTATTAATGTAGCCAATGAAATATCGCTACAACACCTTTATCCTTCATTTTGTAAACTTTTTTTTGTAAGCGTAGCATTGCCATTTTTTTTTTTCCAGTGTGTGTATTTGCCTGGTAAGACTCTAAGCTGCTTGAGCATTAAATGACCGTACATATATTTAGAGATTCAGGTGATGTATTTTTATGACTCTTCTTTGATCTCTCTTATTCTGGACTTTCGAGTTGTGACTAATAATTCTAAACAATTTTTTAATGGAAAAATTAAAGCAAATGGTTAGAGATAGATTGGTGTAAAAATTGTGCAATTTTTGCATTATACTGTTGAAAATGCATTAGGCACTCGCATCCCCACAAACCTCCCATTTTAAATTAGATAAAGTCTCAACTGAAAAACTTTTTTATATATTTTTTAACCAATGAAGCCTACATATCATATTTACAACAATTATTTTACTATTATCCCTCACTTCACTAGCCTTTGCTTCGCTGTTCAAACTCATAACACTTTAGACCTCATTTATCACCGATCTTCGGCAAGATCGTGCGTATAAGACAAAATAATTTGTAAAAAAGAAAAATGAAAAATCTGGTAGTTCGGCAATCGGTTCGGTCATCCGACCTAGATTGAGATCTCACTTGACCAATTTCTTGGGACACATGTCAACCTCTTATTGGTGACCAATTATTAATATTATGTTTTATATACATAATAACTTTCATTCAATTATAATTGAATTTAAATTTTAGTAAAATAAAATAAATTTATTCTCTTCATTCTCTATAAATAGAGTCTAATATTGATACTCCTTTTGTTCTAAAATAAATATTACACTGTCTATTTTGGTTAGTCACATAATAAATGTCGTAGTTAAATCTCATGTGCCTCGCACGTGATCGACTAAATGGATGGATTTGTAATGATATTAGTTAGCAAGGGCTTTAGTGAAATTTTTGAAACTCAAGAGGTTTTAAAATGAAATAAATATTTATTCTAAAAAAATACTCCCTCCGACTCAGTTTAAGGTTCTTAGTTTCCTTTTTGGTATGTTCCTGTTTAAGGTTCTTAGTTGCTTTATTCCATAAACGGAAAAGAATGAATAGTGTTTTGGAGGAGCTTGCCCTCAAAAAGTTCATTTAATTACAAAAAAAACCATTACTTACCTAACTTACTTTCATCTACTTGTTTCATGAATAGTGTTTTTGGACATTTATATAATTCACTCTCTACTTTTGGTTGATTCATTTCCTTTGTTTTTGTCTTAGTTTCTTAATAAGCGTGCATAGTCAAACTAAGAACATTAAACTGGGACGGAGTGAGTAATCATTTTTCTAAATAATCAAGTACTCCCTCCGTCCCAATTTAAAGTTCCTAGTTTGGCTTTACACGGAGATTAAGAAAAAATAAATATTATGAGTATGAAAAGTGATAATGAAATTGAATTAAGAGATTTAACATTTATGATTAAACACTAATCATTTACCTAAAAATTGTCCAAATATAAAATCTTATTACAGTCAAATTTGTTAATGAAATTCAAAATTCAAATTTTACATTTCAACCAAATTATCATCACCATTCTCTCCACCACCACCACCAGCCCACCACTATCACTACCACCGAACCACCACACCAACACTGCACCTCCACCACCAGACCGCCACCACCGCATCGCCACCACCCAGAGCCATGCCAAACACCGGTCAAAAACCGCCACTGCCCACCACTATCATCCCTGCTACCACTACCAACAACAATAATTCTAAAATCAGTACAAATTAAAATAAACAAAAAGTAAACAAAATCAAAACAAAAATCAAAAATCAAAACTTCAAAAATCAAAAATCAAAACTTCACAAATCAAAAAAGGGAGTTGCTGGGTAGAATGGATTATACACACAAATATAACACACAAGCAAATCAAAAATCAAAATTTAAAGAATCAGGAATCCGAACGTGAAAGAGAGAGAGAGAGAGAGAACGCGAGAGAGATACTTACCAAAAGTTGAAGCCGGCGACGGAGACGGCACATTTTCTATGTGAGCGGCGACGAAAGTGATGGGGAAGAAGAAGTGGGAAGGAGTGCTTGGGAGGGGAAGGGTGGCGTGTAGATGCAAGGAGACGGTGGGAGGGGTGGCGGGGAGCCGGTAGTAGGGGTGGGGGCGGGAGGTTGAAGATGAGAGGAGGAGAAAAGGCGTTGCTGGGTATGAGGAGAAATGAAGAAAGGGGGGGGGATATTTTTTAGGGTTTATGAAATTGGGTTTTGTTTTGGATTTAACCTTTCAAATTTTAAAATTTACAGTTTGACCATTTTTGACAACTTTTCATTTCAATTTCATCCAGATTTATGATCACGTGCGAGGCACATGAGATTTAACTGACTTTTCTAACGATTTCCGTCAAAAAGCCCTTAACTGGCGAAAATTTCACATTTGAAGCTGATGTAGGAGAGAAGGCTACGAGATTTTCTTCCCAGGCCACCAGGCGCGCGCCCGCTGCTCACCAAGCGCCCGCCTGTGATTGAAATTCGCCCGACCAACTTTCTGCCATGATCGAGCACCCGCTCGGGCCAAGGCAAGCGCCCGCTCGGTGTAGCGGCAGATTTGTCCAGTTTACGTATTTTTAGTTTTTGAGCAGTTTAATTAGGATTTTAATGGTATTTTCGGGATTATTCTTTATTTTAGGTCATGTTAGTTGTTAGTAGTATAAATACTTCTCTTTTATTGTTTTAGGGTTACAACTTTATTATTATTCAATTGAACTTTGTTCTTGGAGATTTATCTCTATTTCTTGGTGGATTCCAAGGTTTATTGCGTTTGAGGTTTCATCGCTTGTGAAATCTTGTGTGTAGTGCGCTACTCACGAATATCTATCACTTCCGTGCTGCGTCAGTTGGCATCAGAGCAGGCCATATCCTGTCTTTTGCATCATACTAAAGTATAATGGGGGGTCAGGCAATAAAGGCTGGTATCGATGGTGTAACCACCGCTATCAATTCCTTGGCAACGCAGATTACAGCGTTGGTTGCCGCTCAACAAAATCAAAACTGTCATGGTGAGATGACGCAGCACGGAATCGATAGGTTTCGTGAGTAGCGCACTACACACAAGATTTCACAAGTGATGAAACCTCAAACGCAATAAACCATGGAATCCACCAAAAAATAGAGATAAATCTCCAAGAACAAAGTTCAATTGATAAGAATAATAATGTAACCCTAAAACAATGATAGGAGAAGAGTATTTATACCCCTAACAAAATAACATAACCTAAATAAAACATAAATCCCGAAAATAACCCAAGTTTGTGCTAAAACCGATAAAAAACGCGAGCTGGTACTTTTCTGCCCGGCAACCAGGCGGGCGCCTGGTGAGGACCAGGCGGGCGCTCGCCTTTAATCAGTTCCTACCCTCCGAATTCACGAGGTAAGCGGGCGCTCGTATGCGCTGCTGCACCCGAGGAACCTCCTACATCAGTCTCCTCCACCTCTAAAGAACTCGTCCACGAGTTCTCACCAGGATAAAGCTCCCCATCTGTATGGTACTCATAAATGTCCGCAACATTGAACGTGTTGGAGATGTTCAAATCATGAGGAAGAGCCACCACATAAGCATTGTCATTAATCTTTCGAGTCACTTTGAAAGGTCCATACTTACGCGGTTGTAGTTTCTTGTATGTACCCACTGGAAAACGCTCTTTACGAAGAAACACCATCACCTCATCTCCAACCTTGAAAATCTTGACCCTCTTCTTCTTGTCAGCAGCCGCCTTATTCTTCAACCCCGTTGCTTCCAACCTAGCCTTGACAACCTCCTTGACATCTTGCACCTCATTGGCCATATTTTCCGCCGCATGACTTACACCGGGACCCTTAGGTAAAGGTACCAAATCCACCACATGCCTCGGAGTAGAAGTATAAACCAAAGAAAATGGTGATTTACCCGTAGCAGAATGCACTGCACTGTTATAAGCAAACTCCACCTGCGGTAAAGCCAAATCCACTGTTTTGGTTTGTCGCCACAGACGCTTTTGTTCATATTCCCCAATGTCCTGTTAGTAACCTCTGTTTGTCCGTCCGACTGCGGATGGGCTGTAGAACTCCGATTAAGCGCAGTACCAAACATAGGCCATAAAGTAATCCAGAAGTGACTAAAAAATTTGGTGTCCCTGTCCGAAGTAATGGATTTAGGAACCCCATGAAGTCGTACAATCTCTCGAAAGAACTACTTCGCAATATTAGTTGCATCCGCAGTCTTCTTGCAAGCAATAAAATGGGACATTTTGAAAAATCGATCCACCACAACAAACGCAGAATCCACACCTCGTTGTGTACGAGGTAAACCCAACACAAAATCCATAGACAAATCTATCCATATATCATCAGGAATAGGTAAAGACAAATAAAGACCAGTATTTTGAGACTGACCTTTAGAAACCTGACAGACATAACAACGCCTGACAATAGAACCCGCATCCTTCCTGAGTTCTGGCAAGAAATATCGCTCCTCCAAGCTAGAAATAGTCTTGTCTCGTCCCAAGTGTCCACTAAGACCTCTACCCTGTAAGTCGCGAATCAACTTCTCTCTCAGCGACGAAACAGGAACACACAATCGATCCCCTTTAAAAAGAAAACCATCCCGAATATGAAAATCTGCACTAGGATGTTTACCCACACACTTATACCACAGCTCCTTGAAATCTGCATCATCCTCATAAAGGTCTTTTAGCAAGTCAAAACCCACAACTTCCTAAGACAGTGTGAGCAACAACGAAGCCCTTCTACTCAAAGCATCGGCAACCTTGTTCTGAACACCTGATTTATGCTGAATAATAATAGGAAATTTTTGCAGATAACTAACCCAACGAGAATGCATCTTATTTATCATTTTCTGACTATGCAAAAATTTTAAAGCAAGATGGTCAGAAAATAAAATAAACTCCCTCTGAACAAGATAATGCTCCCACTGTCGCAAGGCTCGAAAAACTGCATAGAATTCCTAATCATACGTACTCCACTTCTGTCGAGCCTCACTCAACTTCTCACTAAAGAAAGCCACAGGACGCTTTTCTTGTGAGAGAACAGCCCCAATCCCAACACCACTAGCATCACACTCCACCTGAAATATTTTATCGAAATCTGGTAGTGCAAGAACTGGTGCAGTACAAAGTTTTTCCTTGATGAGGGCAAAACTCTGCTCTTTCTCAAAACCCCACTGAAACTTACCCTTCTTCAGACACTCGGTGATAGGTGCAGTAATAGTGCTGAAATTACATACAAACCTCCTGTAAAATGTGGCTAAACCATGAAAACTACGCACCTCTGTAACCGATGTTGGGGCCGGCCCTCACTTTCTCCTCATCAACCTGAATCCCATCCTCACCAACCACAAATCCCAGAAAAAGCAATTTGTTGGTGCAGAATGTACACTTTTTAAGATTGATATACAACTGATTATCTTTTAAAACCTGTAGCACTTGTCTAAGGTGTTCCAAATGTGCAGTTCTATCTCTACTATAAATCAGGATATCATCAAAATAGACTACAACAAATGAGCCAATAAAAGGTCGGAATACCTGGTTCATCAGCCTCATGAAAGTGCTAGGGGCATTAGATAGCCCGAATGGCATGACAAGCCACTCATAAAGTCCATCCTTGCTCTTGAAAGCCGTTTTCCACTCATCCCCAGGTCTGATCCGAATCTGATGGTACCCACTGCGCAAATCCAGTTTTGTAAACACCTTAGAACCGGATAACTCATCAAGCATGTCTTCCAAATGAGGGATAGGAAATCTATACTTGATGGTGATCTTGTTGATGACCATGCTATCAACACACATACGCCACTGATTACCCTTCTTTGGCACAAGAAGGTCCGGTACTGCACACGGGCTCATACTCTCCCTGATAAACCCCTTCCGCAGTAATTCTTCAATCTTCTCTCTGATTATCTCATTCTCCTTGGGACTCATAAGATAATGTGGGAGGTTTGGAAAACTAGCTCCTGGAATCAAGTCAATCTGATGCTGAATGTCCTTCATAGGAGGGAGGTCATTGGGTAACTCATCAGAAATCAACTCCTGAAAACCCACACGAAGTTCCTCGATATCCCTTGGTAACCTGATCTCCACACTAACAGAACTCAACAGATCCTTAATAATTATTGGACAAAAATACTCTGTCTCTTCAATAGCTGCTGTAAGATTCTTTTCATTTTGTATAAGCATCACAACTGGTTTATCCTTCTCAACCTGCCTCCCAAAACGCAGAACATGAGCTATAGCAATTTTATGATCATCCCATTTAAACATAAGCATATTATCCTTACCACGATAAGTAATGTCGTGGTCATATTGCCATGGGCGGCCAAGCAAGATATGACAGACATCCATAGTCAACACATCGCACAAAACCTCCTCCTTATAATAATTGCCAATAGAAATAGGGACCCTGCAAGTCCGTGTTACCCGAAGTTCAGAACCTTTATTCACCCATCCCAAGCTATAAGGTTTCTCATGAGGTTCAGTTTTAAGCCCTAGAAAATCAACCAATTTCTGCGAAACTAGATTTTCAGTGCAACCATTATCAACAATCAAGTTACATACCTTGTTCTTTACAGAACAGTGTGCCCAAAACAGATTCTTCCGTTGTCCCTCATCCTTGGAAGTAAGCAACATCTGTTGAAGCACGAAGCCAACTCGCTCTTCAGATTCCACCTCAGCGAATTCAAACCCTTCATACTCATTATTCTCATCTTCTTCCTCCCCCTCCCCCTCCTCTAAAATCGCAGCAGTTCGCCTAGTGGTGCAAACGTTGGACCTGTGACTCTGTCCATTACAACGAAAACATTTATTCCCTGTTGGTTTGGCATAAGGGTTGGGTGCCTTCTGTGTTGGAGCCTTACTTCCCGCAGAACTACTAGGATTGCTAGTACCCTTGGCCTACGAAGTTGGGTCCTTACCCATCGTCACCTTCTCCTTATCAGTCCCCGCTTCAGAACTACTCTGTGGAACCCACTTACGAAAAGAAGGGTTAAAATTCTTCGTACTCGACTTTTCCATGATTTCGGCTTTCAAAGCCAGCGTGGAAGCATCCGTCAAATTCCACACCTGATGCAGTCCCATCTTCTCCTGTATGGAACTTTTCAGGCCATTAATATAACGAGCAACTTTCTGATCTTCAGACTCTTCAATCTCAACCCGCACAGTATACCTCTGAAACTCAGTAGTATACTCATCAACTGTTCTCTTGCCCTGCACACAATTGAGATACAGTTTCTACAAGATCTGCTCATAATCCGCCGGTAAAAACCTCTCAGAAATTAGCTGCTTTATACGCCTCCAAGTTTTAACTGGCCCATTTCCTTACCGTCGTCTCTGTACTGCTAGTTTATCCCACCAAACTGCAGCAGTACTCTTCAATCGGATCGCCACCATCTTTACCTGTTTATTTGCAGGTACCTCCATAACATCGAAAAAACGATCTACTTTATTCTGCCAATCTAAGAAATCTTCAATCCCCATGGTTCCATAGAACAAAGGAATACCAGCCTTAATTCTATAATCATGGTGGTTTCGATTATTACCTTGAACTGGTTCTTCATCATCAACAACCTCTTCTTCAGAACTGGACTCTTCATCATCCCTGTTCTCTTCCCGTTGAGGACGTCGAACTAGATCTCAAACTTGATCAATCCTGTCTCTTTCACCCCTACGGTTCTGATTAAAATTCTGACCCTGTTGACCGGCTGTCAACGCAGCGATCTGTGTTGTTAATGCAGCGATAGCGGTGGTGATAGCGGTGGTTATACCCTCGATATCACCTTTTGTTGCTCCTTGATCCCCCATAACGAATCAGTATGATGCAAAAGACAGGATATGGCCTGCTCTGATGCCAACTGACGCAACACGGAAGCGATAGGTTTCGTGAGTAGCACACTACACACAAGATTTCACAAGCGATGAAACCTCAAATGCAATAAACCTTGGAATCCACCAAGAAATAGAGATAAATCTCCAAGAAAAAAGTTCAATTGATAAGAATAATAATGTAACCCTAAAACAATGATAGGAGAAGAGTATTTATACTCCTAACAAAATAACATAACCTAAATAAAACATAAATCCCGAAAATAACCCAAGTTTGCGCTAAAACCGATAAAAAACGCGAGCTGGTACTTTTCTGCCCGACAACTAGGCGGGCGCCTGGTGAGGACCAGGCGGGCGCTCGCCTTTAATCAGTTCCTACCCTTCGAATTCACGAGGTAAGCGGGCACTCGTATGGGAGCTGGCAGGGTTGATCCAAGACGACATCATCAAGGGACCGAAAATCGGGACGAAAGGAATTCCAGTTCCAGATCTGATGACGAGGTTATTCGTGAAATCGATCTTCGATTGTATCGTACTCGACAACAGGAACAATATTTCCTAGCGTTAGAGGACGAAGAACTCGACGAAGCGGACAGGCATGATCGCGTGTGCAGAAATATAAATCAATCAGAGATCTGAATCGAGCAGCAAGGGAGCGAGTGCTTAGGCAGAGACATAGGATGGAAGCCAAATTTTTTGCTGACAAAGCCGATCACTATACTGCCAGAATTCAGAAACTCGAAGAGCGTAGATCTGCAGTTGTTGAACGTGCCGAAGAAGAACGTCGTGCTTATTTCGAGGTATTGTTGCAGAATAACAAAAATTGTGCTGAAGAAGAACGGCGCGAGGAAAATCTCCACTGCGTTGAGGCGATTGAAGGAAAAGATTCAGATTCAAACGGAGGAGGTTTAGTTGCAGTCAAATCCGCGGATCACGATCTTCAAATATTCAATAGAAGAGATGAGTATTTAGTCAACGAAGGTTTTAATGGAAAGACGAGTGGTGATTATGTTATGTCCATGATTGAAAATTCAATTCCAAAGGAAACAATTCGAGACACAAAGAATGAAGGTTTGATTATTTTTGATAAATTCGTTTTGTTTCAAATTGTGCTTACGGAGCGGATCTACTCAAAGTATTTGTTCAAGTGGGACGACAATTTCCAAGCTTCGTAGATGAACTCGGGGACGAGTTCTTTTGAAGTGGGGGTGACTGATGTAGGAGAGAAGGCTACGAGATTTTCTTCCCAGGCCACCAGGCGCGCGCCTGCTTCTCACCAAGCGCCCACTGCTCACCAAGCTCCCGCCTGTGATTGAAATTCGCCCGACCAACTTTCTGCCATGATCGAGCGCCCGCTCGGGCCAAGGCAAGCGCCCGCTCGGTGTAGCGGCAGATTTATCCAATTTACGTATTTTTAGTTTTTGAGCAGTTTAATTAGGATTTTAATGGTATTTTCGGGATTATTCTTTATTTTAGGTCATGTTAGTTGTTAGTAGTATAAATACTTCTCTTTTATTGTTTTAGGGTTACAACTTTATTATTATTCAATTGAACTTTGTTCTTGGAGATTTATCTCTATTTCTTGGTGGATTCCAAGGTTTATTGCGTTTGAGGTTTCATCGCTTGTGAAATCTTGTGTGTAGTGCGCTACTCACGAAACCTATCGCTTCTGTGCTGCGTCAGAAGCCCTGATCTAGCGGGGAAAAAACCGAGGCCCCTTTTAGACGGCTCCCCTGGAGTTCAGGCCCTAATTTGTCATTAACCCTAAGAAAAATGAGTTGTTTTAATTTTATCATTACATAAGTAATGTACAAACTAGTAAAGCACATTTCTGAAAAAATGTTGATAGATAATTACGATATTTATTTTGAGATGGAGGGTGTATAATTTTGTGCATAATACAATCAAGAGTAGCCCTCTCTTTTTACAAGACAGAAAAGGCGACAATTTAATTTTATATGATTCTTTATTTTCATTATAAAAAAAGAGAGATTATTTGTGTTGGGTTGGATTTGTTAAGATTGTGAATAAATGATGAAAGAAAGAAAGTTAGTTTGGGTTGTAGATTGTGTATGGGGAAGAGAGAGAAATATTATTTTATGTGTAGATTGGATTGTAGTAGATTGTTGATAAAGAATGTCTTAATATTGCACTCTCTCAGTCGCAAACTGTTAGTCTATTTGATTTTAAAAATATTTTAAGGTTATATTATAATTAAGTTTTAGAAATGCGGTGATTTTGAAAATTTAATTTTGAAAATGAGATTAACTTTTAAGACAAAATAAAAGAGAAAATGAAACTATCATTTTGAGAAGAAAAAAAAAATGAGTAAACTGCTTTTCTGCCCCTCGTACTATGGCCCCAACATCAATTTGACACTCCTACTATTGAAACACTAAATGTATGATGCGTACTATTGTTTTATATACAAAATTAACCAATATTTTGTTCAGCCGTTAACTTTTTCTAACACGTTATTTTTTCTAACGAGCATTAATTTATTTTAACGAATGTTAATAATTTAACAAAATTTTAATTTACCTAAATGACAGAACTACCCCTAAGACCCAAACAAAACCCACCCTCCCCTCCCTCCCCCGACACACTACGCGCACACACACTTTCTCTCTTTACCTTCCCCACTTCCGGCAACCCCTCCCCACCTCCAGCGACACCACCACTCCCCTAACCCCGGCGACCCTAATGCATGCAACTGATAATTGAAGAATGTTTTGGGGATAGTCTTGGAGCTTTTGATAAGATAAAGCCAATTAAAGGGACCTGAAATAGGGGATTTTCGTCAGTCTTTTTCCGACGACCATATCTCCCTCTCCGGTAAATATTTTTCAGATCCCAACGGTCAGTATGTGCGCCTAGGTGTCGGAACATGCTCCAGAAATTTGAAGGCGATCCAACGGTTAATGAATCGGGAAATTGATTTTTTCTGGACCAGATCGGGAAAGTGACGGGATTCGATTTTGCTTCGATTTTTGGCCTTTTGGCCGGAGTTTTCCCAGGTTTTCTTGCTCTTGGCCGGCGCCTAGGTTTAGGGTAGGTGCGGTCATGGCTAGGAAGGGGATTGGTACAGCTTTTTTGGTGTGGAAGGTGTAAATGGGAGCTCAAATCCTAATTTGCAAGGAGGGGGGTCGATTGGTGTTGGGGATGCCTCTAATCCATCAATGGTGGAGTTGGTTGGGTGGAGTGGTGACTGGTTGTGATGGTTTGTGGCGGTGGCGATGGGGGCGGTGTTGGGCTGCGAAGGGTGGGGTGGATGTTGGGTTTGGGAAGATGATGGAGATAACAAAAGTTAATTTTGTTAACATAAATTATTAACATCCGTTAAAATAAATTAATGCTCGTTAGAAAAAATAACGTGTGTTAGAAAAAATTAACGACTGAATAAAATGTTGGTTAATTTTGTATATAAAATAATAGTACGCATCATACATTTAGCGTTTCAATAGTACAAGTGTCAAATTGATGTTGGGGCCATAGTACGAAGGGCAGAAAAGCAGTTTACTAGAAAAAAAAAATACATTGTTCTAATTTATATGTCATGCTATTTTTGTGCCTATATTGATTTGTGAGTAATATTGATATCGAAATAATCGAGAAGAGAAGCTAGATTTTTTACAAGACAAGACTACACTGAGCTGAGTACACATCGTACTCCACTATGAGTGAATAATATTGCGTGAATGTACGTTTCACCTTACTTATGATGTCATTCTCAACTCTTCCAAATTGCTTGTACCTAGTGCCATCTTAAATGATGTGGAGTAGATAATTTGTCAATAATTTTAATGATTGTACAACGTGTCAGTCAAAAAAAAAGAAAGTACAACGTGAAAAATGAGTGCGAACGTGATGAGTGCTCAATCTTAATCACATATTCTAGTGCATATCGACGCTTGTTCTATTGAAAGGTGTGGCATATTATTTTTCTATAATCTCTCCATCTCATATGATATCATTAAATTAAGTAACTTAATGTGATACATTAACATGTACCATGATAAATTGAATCCATTGTAATTTATTATTTAAAAATATATGGATATAATTATTATACAAGTAAACGTAACATTTTTTTTAGACAAAATGTAATATTTTTCTATTAAAAATGTAATATATTATTTGAAAAATGTAACACTATACACGTTAGTAAAAAGAATATAATATAATTTTCTATTTAATAGTGTTACAATTATTTATAGAAATTGCTGTTTTTTTTTTGTTTTTTTTTTTTACTATGTTACTAAAATAAGTGTTTTTAGTTCTAAAGTGTAAAATGGTGAATTATTACTTTTCAATACACATGTATTAAATTTAAGTATAAACATTGTTACATATAAGTAACACATTTGTTAAATTTAGTTATAGTAAGTATTCCTTTTGGCAAACGAAAAAAATAATCAAATTTCTCTGCCACGTGACAGCTTTTGGGTTGTGTCGAGTTAAAATCCTCTACTTTGCGAAAAATAGCTCCACGTGACAGCTTTTGGGTTGAGACGGGTTACATTGTTCTCATTTAAGTTTTTATCTAAAAGTTTTGATAAAAAAATTAGGTTTTCGTTAGAATAAATAAATTAACATAAGTATTTTGGTATTCTTTATTTGATGACTTAGGGACAAAGAGCATACGTAGTATTCTTTATTATGATTCAATAATAATAATAACAAAAAAATGATTAGAAATTGGGTTAATGACAATTTAGACCATAAGGGCTCGTTTGGTAGCTGGAAGGGATAAACCGGTATTATTAAGAAGGGTATAATTAAGAGTTGAAGTAATTATACGGGTCTTACTAATCCTGATAAATTTTTAATATTTATGTTTGGTAGGAGTAGTAATAAACACCACAATCATATCTAAAATTAATACCTGATATGATTTTTATTAGTAAAGTACAAAATTACCCATGATATCAATTTAGCCCTAATTAAGAATAGTATTAGTTCTTCCATTGTTAAGAATGTTTGAAGAAATATTGACCTCTCTCCATATGAATCAATTCAAAAAATAAATTAAGGTGCTGGAGTTCTAAAAATTTGATTCAGAATTGATTAAGAGCAATAACTCCATGAAAAGATACATTTGAGAGGTCTTACGAAATGTATTGAGAATGAATCAAGGCCTCAAAGCTGAGAACTGGGATTCAAGATTTGATGAAGTGATTACATTAAAGAGGATCAAAATGAATAATAATAAAAAATACTACCTCTGTCTCTAAATGAGTGTCTAAATTTCATTTTAAGGGACAAAACTTTTTGCATAATTTGGTGACAAAATTCATATATAATCTTGTAATTCTCTTTACAAACATTTAGTTTGATGATACAACTAAAGGATGACCTGGATTGCACCACGAATGACAAAGCCGAAGGGAGTTTGATGATACTGGAACGAATTTGCTGGAAATAAACCGGGGAGAGATGCTTGGTTGATTTCATATAAAGGGGGTATTTTTTTTATAATAATTTATCCTCACAATCCTTGCACATGTCTTAATAATACCACATTTTATTAGGGATAAATAAGGAGGGGATAAAGGGCTTAATACAGATTATTGGTTTTAATTATCCTATGCATTAATTTCCTACCAAACACCAATGTAACAAGCATTGGTATTATTAATCATATCCAAGACTTGAGTAGTGTGAATTGCTATTAAGTTTGGAGGGGTAGTAAATGATATATTCTAAACATAAAGGATGGAACAAAAAAAAATACATATCTCGCTGTCTTCTTCCTCTCGTCACTCTCTCTCTCTCTCCTCTACTCTCTCTCTAAGTTTGGAGGCCTTTGTTTGTCTCCGGGACTCAAATCACCAAAACCCTAACCCCCAAAAAGTCATCAGCTATCCCGCCGGAGATAATCTCCGATATCCTCATCCGACTACCTGTGGAGTGGATCCTTTTCTTCGTTTCCGATCTGTCTACCATTTTTAATAGGTGTACAAATATTGGTAATTTTATTTTTTGAAATGATAATTGTTTTGATTTTCAACCCTACTAAATTTGAAAATTTCATTAAGCCCGTGAACAGAAATATCAACTTCAAACTACCTAATTCTGTTAGTCACGTGTATGACACATACTACTTAACTGAGTTTTCTAACAAAAACCGTCAAAAAGACCCTAACTAGCGAGTATTTTTCACATTAATGTCTGATCTGGCTAAAAAAAAAAACGTCAGGGTCCGTTTGGGAGGATTGTATATCATTTAAATCGTCATTAACCCTTAAAAAATTGAAAATCATCATCAGACTAATTTGTGGCTAGAAGGTAACTTACCCAAGCCTTCATTGGCCGAGTGGTATAGGGCTTGGGATTTCCTTCGGGAGGTCCCAAGTTCGATTCCCCTTCCCCCTATTCCCCAATAATTAAGTGGCCTCCACTCTTGGAGGTCCCAGGTTCGCCTCCTTTCGGGGAGTTTGTGGAGAACTTGTGTTATCAGCTCAGCCCCGAGAGGGTACCCCTTATGCAGGGGATTTTGTGCCAACTGGTGATCATTCAGATAGGTGCGAGGACGTCTAAAGCAAGGAGGCTGCATCAAGCAAACTACCAGAAGGCGCAGGAACGATTACGAGAATATTTTTAGAGCGGCAAGTATCACTATGATAGATTCCAATATAGGAATTTGTAATAGATAGGGCAATAGATCTGTAATAGACTTGATAAGTTTGTAACACGATGGCAAATGCCTTATATGATAGGGATTTTTACCAATAAGTCCCTGAGAGAAGGTGGTATTTGCCAATAAAAACATAACATTTCAAATTCTACCTTAGGGTCCTTAGGTTGAAATGAATTTTACCAATAAATCCCTATCACTTTTTAAAAGACAAAAATACCCCCAACCCAATAAAATCACCTCCCCTCCCCTCTCCACTCATTCAACGCACAGCACACACCCATAAATCACTTTCTCTCTCTACATTCACCCCTCAAGTTCCAACCTCCAGCAACCTCCTCCCTCACCTCCGGCGAATCCCTCCGGCACCTCTCTCACCTCCGGCGAGCTCTCCCCCTCCGATCTGGCCACCGCACCCCTCCCCTCACCTCCCCCACCTCCAGCCAGTAGAATATCTAACTTCTTCGACCATATACGACTTCGGTATCAGAGAGACTGATGAATGAGTTTTTACTCATTCTATTGGGTACTTTTAGGCTTAATTATTGCTTTGTTCTCAAGCTTTTGTTATTTGATTAGGTTCTTTTTGTATTTTTGTTGTGTAGGGTGGTTATGTGCTCAATTTAGAGAAATGGGGATGAAAAAGAGCTTAATTGATCGAAGTTGGGAAGGCCAGGGACTGTTGTGAAAGATTGCTGAAATCCAGGGACCAGTCTGCCAATTCTGAAGCTTCAGAGATTTAAATGACCAAACTGCAGCAAAGTGAAAGTTCAGGGACTGATTTGGAACTTATGAAAATCTGGGGACTAAACTGCAAAATCATGAAACTTCAGGGACTAAAGTGCAATTTCGGAATTCAGCCCTATTTGAGCCGAAAATCAGCCGCAAGCAGAAGACTTAGAGTATTTTTAGTTTTCTTTTTATTTTAGGATTTTGATTTTATTAGTTTCCTTTTTCCTTTTGATTTCCTTTTTCTTTTACAATTCCTTTTTAGTTTAGGTTTTAGATTTATTTTTTCCCTATAAATAGTAGACTAGGTTTTTAGTATTTTTTATTAATCATGTAGCTACTTAATATTTTGTAAGGTTTGCAAGGTTGGAGAAATTCGTTCTTTGTCTATGAAGAACAATTTCACCAACTACGAATTGGAGGTAACTTTTTATCAATTTTATGCTTTAATATAAATCTTGTATTCTTTCTCATTCTTGTTCATCAAAATATTCTTCTTGCTAAATTCTTTAGTTTCAATTATAATTTAAGATATAAATTGACTTTAGAATTATTGGGTATATATTGCTGCACTAGCGTGGGTGATTATACGTTGACCATTGTTTTGATGATTAAATTCAATTGAGGACCTAGCGGAAGTCAAAAGGATTTAGGTTCATGTGTTCTTAAGGGCTTCATGAATTTCTTGCATGTTGTATAGACCTAGGGGAAAGTATTAACATAAAGGAAATAGTAGGATTGCAATCCGGCGACCGGACCGTCCCAATTCTTACATAAGTGAACGAATCCATGAATTGAGATTGATAACTTGATTATTAGTATCATAGCATAGGGGAGATGATTGTGAATATATATTCCGCCATCCTATCATAATATGCTAGTTCATGTTGATCATTTATCATTTATTTTATTATTTTTAAAATAGTTAAATAACTTAGAATTAATCCAAGTCTCTGTGGTTCGACCCTTGTCTTTTGCATATTGCTATGACGATAGCTCGTGCACTTGCGAGGTATTATAATTTTGTCTATCAGAGACCCCCTCTCTCTCCCTCCCTCTCCGTTCCCCCATTTTTCCGGTGTCTTATTCAGTCCAGATCCGTCTAGATCCGTCCAGATCCGCAACTCTGCCTCTACTCCAGTCACCCTCGACAATACGTGTCCCTCACATAATTCGCTCCTTTTATCGCCAGCGCCATTACCGTTTCTCACCGTTGCCGTTTCTCACCATCGTAAGTTTTCTTATCTCTCATCCTACAAATTCAAGCTCTAGTTTTTCCCAATTTCAACTTTGCTCCAAAGTCATAATTAGGGCTTAAATGCTTCAAAATTGGAATTCAGAGTGATATATGATTTATTACAGGACTTAGTTAAAGGAGAAATAGCAAATTTCGCCTCATTTTTTACTAGTTGCAGGCCAAAAGGAGGGCTAGGGTTCACCTTATTGTGAGTAATCTCGCCTCATTGTTGAACAATTTTAAGTTACTTGCTGGTTGTTGCTTGGGTGTGGACTTAGTGGAGAAGCTATATGCCATAAGGGTTAACTGAACCCCTTTTCTATTGAAATAACCATGATTGGCATCCTTCATTTTGAGAACAGTGACTTTTCTCTATGGAAGTTTTGATGAAAAATTATAGTGGATTTGGCTCCGCCCCAATGTTTCTTAGACCAGTCGAACCTCAATTAAAGATTTATCAATTGTTTAGTTGTTATTTGGTGTTATCAGTTGTTATTTGAATTTAGGAATTTATCAGTTTGTTAAGTTGTTTTTTTGATTTATCAGTTGTTTAGTTGTTATTTGGTGTTATCAGTTGTTATTTGAATTTAGGAATTTTATCAGTTTGTTAAGTTGTTTTTTCGATTTATCAGTTGTTTAGAGTTTTGTATGAGCAAATATCTGTGAAATTGTATTATCAGTTGTTCAAAAAGAATGTAAGATTGAATTTCTATTCTTTATAAGTGTGAAACGAGAGATGATTTTATCAGTTTTTACTCAATTATGAACAACTGTTAAATTAATGTCTCAGTTATTATATTCAAAATCATGTGTGAACAACTGTGAAATGCATGTCTCAGTTATTATAATGATTGTGAAAAATTGATAGATGAATTTATCAGTTTTTTAAATGAAAAATAAAAAAATAACACAACAGTGAAATCACACAATTGAGAAATCATACAACTGAGAAATTAGTTGAAAAATGATTTTACAAGTGAAAAATTAAATTTTATTTTTCTAAAATTGTGAAATTAATTGAGAAATGAAAAATGATTTTCTCAAATTTTTACTAGTGAAAAATGAGAAATTTTTTTCTAAAATTTGAATTATGTGTTGAGTGTACTTGTTTGATTCGATTCGACGACACGATTAAAACGGTGGTCTCGGATTAAATTTTCAATTTCTAGATTTTGAGATATTACATTTTAAAATTGAGGGAAAAAAAAAAAGAAGAGAGAGAAAGAGGAAGCAGAGTGTGCGCAGAACATGACTCTGCATAAGAAGAATGGGGAAAACGTGTATTAAAGGTGCGCCCGTTACTATGCTCAAGTCAGGGGCAATTTTGTCCAGCAAACTATCCAAGGGACTTTTTGGCAATTTCGAAAATGTCGGTCTTTATTGGTAATTTTTATCTGAACAAGGGACTTATTGGTCAAAACCTCTATATGATATGATACAAACTTTCAAAAAAAAAATAAGGTAACTTGGGCTTCAGAACTTTGGGCCGCCCTCCTATTAGTTGTCTGCCTAAAAGAAAATAATTTGCAGTAAAAAAATTGGAGATGCAGGGTATCGATCCCCGTACCTCTCGCCTCTACCATCTGAGCTACATCCCCAACTTGTTAATGGAGCGTCTAGGATTTAGTTTTTATTTATTTGGGTTCTGTCAAACATATTAAACTCACCTTACTGCAAGTAAGAATCCTCAGAACCCATCAATTGAGGTAGGAACTTCAGTGTGGCACGTACAATACATAGGGAATGTTATACATACTACTTGGTCATGTATAGCGCGCGCGCGCGCGCGCACACACACACACACATATATATATATATAGAGAGAGAGAGAGAGAGATAAAATATGCATCCCTTAGTTATAGGTTATAAATTATGAAAATATACACAGCTATAAGCTAGAGTATTCAATTGTACAACAACATCAATAGACATATCCAGGCAGTTCTGGAACAGGAAAGAGCACCAAGTTTTTTCATCCCCAACTCCATCAACATAGGCCGTGGGTTTAAAAATGGATGGTAAGAGATTGGGGATTGCATGCACATGCACCCCCAATCCCAATGGTGAAACTTGAGAATGGAAAGATTTCAAATTGACTCATGAAACATAACAATTATCTTAGCTACAAGTACAAGAAAGAAACGTCGCTCAAACGACAACTCCAGCCCTAATAAGAGACCACCATCATGGCCATAACAACTTCTTTCAACTAAAAAGATTATAGTTTCACTCAAAACTTCAAGCATATATATATATATATTTATATTGCAGTGACATTCAAACATACATCATGATCGATCCCACAACTCAATTCTAGTAGGAAATAACATTCTGAACAAATAAACCAAATCTTAACCTGCCTACTTGATGTACTGTGAAACCCACTTGAAGCCTTCTCCATAACCCATTTTCCGGACAATGCTGCACATAAAAACCTCAAGGGGACGGACACCTGAATCTGCCAGGTTTACCTTTCCCTTGCCTGTGGTGAGACCAGTCAACCCCATGCTATAAAGCAACTCGTCTTCTGATGCCGCATAAGGGATATCGATTTTGTTTCCTAAAATGAGGAAAGGAACAGTGGCCAGAGACTCGTCAGAGAGTAGAGCATCCAGCTCCTTCTTGGACTCTGCAAATCTTTCCTTGTCATAAGCATCGACCAGGTACACAACTGCATCCACCTACAAGGGCCAATGTTTCGTATTGTTAAATTCAGACTTTTCATAGATTTGAAAATGCAGTACCTCCATTAAACATCATATGGAAAAGCCGCAATGAACATAATTCAATAAGAGTCGTCAGGAAGACTAAAGCTCTTATTGTAATATCTTTAATGCAGTAAATGACGCCTTCCCGCCCCGTCCCCAAAACAAAAACACACGAGTGTCATGCAAAACAAGGAGTTCCTCAATCAGTAGAGGTGGAACAAGTGAGGGTAGACTTAAAAGATTGAGCTGTTTACAGCCAAAGAATCTATAATACAAAAGAGAATGGTTTTAACTGTTTCTTAAAAATACACAAAGAGTGGCTGAGACTAAGTCATAACTACCCAATCTAATGGCTCTGATTGAACAATTATTTTTCCATTTAAACCCTAGCCGTTAGATTAATTCTTAGAGCTCAGATCCTAGGGCTGTGATGAGGCGGTTTTTAAAATCTCCTCACCGTTCCCTCAATCTCTCTCTCTGACTGCAGCGACAAACAAAGGAAAGGGTTGAACAATCGGCCCGAGGGGACGACAGGAAGGTGGGGGACCCTAATTTGACGGTTTCCAACCCTCTCTTCTCCTACACACGAATTCACTCTCCCCAGGTGTTTCCCCGTTATATCATTCTTCTTATCAATTCACAGTAAGCACTCCTTCCCCTTCATTTTCAGCAAATTCCAGCACTCTCCCTCTTTCCCTGTTCGCCTATCTATCTCCTCTTCCTCCACTGCACCCTGCCGATCTAAATCTGTTCTTTAACGAATTTAGCCGTTCATTAACGAATTTATTATGGGGTTCAGTTCTTTTGTGATACTGTAATTTCTGTTGGTTTTTTCTTTTGGGTCAACTTGATTTTGTGTAGGTCTTACGCTCCTGTTATGATTGCAGTATAGGTACTACTATTTTTGGGTTGTGGGGGGATGGGGGGGGAGGAATTTGCTTCACTTACTTCAGAAGAAGTACTGGTTGAAGAAATTAGTGTTCCTTAAGCGTGGTTGAATCCTTGGGGGTTGCGGTTTCAGTCCACTTTTGGATTTTGTTGCACCTCTATTTGGTGGACACAGGCCACCCCGCCATTGTTTTTTGTTCATGGAAAGGAGATCGGAAATGGTCAGATGTACATGTGAGTTTTCCTGCTTGGTTTTTGGTCGCAGTTTTCTCTTTCCAGTCAGGTGTTTGTTTCTTTTGTCATTCTTTTTATCGATTTTAGTTTCACGTCGTTTTTTTCCCTTCATCAGATTCTCCCCCTTGGAACCAGTTAGCTTCTTCTCTATTCTCTCCTGGGATTGTTCTCACTCACATATGTAATTATGTGCATCTGAAATTGATTTAGCAAATTTGATTGAACTGGAGTACTTCCCAGTCTTCCTCCCCCCCCCCCCCCAGAAACTAATTATCTGCTAAGGTGGCGTTTGTTTTTTTTAAGTGTCAAGTCCTAAAATCTGAATTCACATTTGAATCAATAAGAGGCAGCGTCTGAAGACTGAATTCTGAATTATTCAAGCTGTTTGTTTTTTCATCTGAATTCACATCTGAATTGTTTTTTTTTTCAAGTGTTAACCTTTTGAAATATTATGTATAAGCATGAGAATTAATGGATAATAATGGATTTTTATTTGCTAAAAGAAAAGTGAAAAAGCATTTTAATTATTGTTGCTTCTGACACCATTCAGACTCTAATCAGACTTCATTTTAGGTCTGATTCATTCAGACTCCATTCAGATCAAAAGTCTTCAGATCTGAAAGCTGGAAAAAAAAAAAAAAAATCTGAATTGGAGAAGGTCTGATTCGCTAGACATTCAGACTCCATTCAGATCTGAATGAAAAAAACAAACAAGGCCTAAGAGTTCCTTCCATATCGTTTGATCTTAGGATTTTTGTCTGGCCGTTAATGTTTTTTTTGCCTTTTCTACTTGAAAATCGAAAACCAACAGGTTTCTGAATTGCAAGATGTTAACCATAGCTTTTTACTGTTCCCATAGCTTTTTGTTGTTCCACAAGTTGATCAGATAAATTGTTTCTTGCAGGATGCTTATATATTTGAGGAATGACAGTTTTGTTTGTTTTCCTGTAGATTCCTTAATGGCTTTATTTCTACATGTAGTCAGGTTCTTATCTATCCCATGCTTGAATTTTTCAATGTGGATTTCCCCACCTCTATTCTCTCTTCTATTTCTTTAATTCAACATCTTTCTGAATTTCCTCTTTGCTTGCAGTCATTGGGTTTGATCAAATGGTGTCTTCTTCATGTTGTATTAATACTTCTTATGGGGTTGGAGGAACCTTTTGTGTCTTTCTATATTGCGATTACTAATTAATCCTCAATCAGTAGAGGTGTGGAACAAGTGAGGGTAGACTTAAAAGATTGAGCTGTTTACAGTCAAAGAATTACATTACAAGCACAATTAGCTGCCTGCTCTCGTAAAAAAATCCTACTGACATTTAAAAGTGTTGGGAGGTAAACTGCTTTCAGAACATGAATTACATCAAGGGCTTGTTCTTTTGCCTGCCTTGGCAACAAATTTTACATATTTTGAGGGCTAGGGGAGTATAAAAAGAAGGGTGAGTAAAAAGAGAGATATTGATAAAGAGATACACCAACTGGGTACTTTAAATGAGCCAATGTAATAAGCAAGATACATTATCAAGAAAGAAGGTGATCAACAATTCTCTTTAACCACAGTAAGAGGCACATGTTATTCAGATCAGAAATCATATCGTTCAGAACTTTTAACAATACCGTGATACCAAACATAAAAACAGCCTATCCAAAAGGGATAACTAACAAGGTAGAAGAAGATTGAAACTATAGTGTCATTTTCAAAGTAACATATAAACCAAGTAAAATATGTCAACAAAAGGAAGAACATAAGGAATTGTACGGTGAGGAACTATTGAACACCTCCCAGAAAACAAAAAAGGTGCTATCAGCGAACTCCCATTATCATTCTCGGCCTCCCATGAATCAGATAAACACAAACCGTTTAGCTGGGATTATGAAGGCACAATGAATATCATGTATTTTTATGTTGCCCAAACACGAACTTAAATTTTTTTATTAAAAAAATTGCTTTATGAAGGCACAGGGAATATCATGTAGTTTTATGCATTGCCCAAACACAAACTTATAAATTATTTGTTCAAGACTTGCTATGACAAGATAGTTGGATGGACATGGACTAGCTAACCACAAGCAAGAGTCAACTTCTACATTTCCTATCTATGCATTTCAAGGGAAAGTAGGCAATCACTTTGTCCTTCAAACTGTATTGAAACAACACATGTATGTTAACAAAAATTTCCATGAAAACATCCAAGTCGGGCCCATCCTGTGAAAGTTAAATGTCATTGATTACATGTACATAAAAATGAAATGATAATATAATAATAAAAAACCTGATTAGGGGGATAACTTGAAAAGAAAATAACAGAAATATTTTCACCAAGTGATAGATATCAGTAGAAGAGTCAACTCATGAGATTGCATGCGGACAATCGATTTAAACAAAGGTAAAAGTAACCACTGACTACCTGTTCAACATCAGCATTGAACAGACTGCTCAAAAGTTACCTCTTTGGTATTGATAGCACACAGAATCTACCCTATTCAATCATATCTTTTCACCATTACTACTCAAAAAAAAAAACATGACAACTTTCTTGTGATCAATTATTTTTTGACATGCCCTTAGGATCAATTATTAAAAGCAAAAAAGTGGTGCTACAGCAAATTTCCTTAAGAAGTATAAAGACGACTACGACAGATAAAGAAACAAGTAAGTATTAGAATTTCGTGCAAGAAAAACAGTGAAATCCTCATCAATATGAAGAGATTCCACAATACCTTTGCATAGTAATCTTTCCAAACTCTACGGGCGATTTGATGCCCTCCCAAATCAAACGCTTTGAACTTGATTTTTCCAATACTCAGCTCTTCTGATGTTGGATACTGTGTTGGCTGATGTTGTACCAATCTCTGCCAAATAATGAAATTAACTCAATTATTCCATTCAACCGAATATAAATCACAGAAAATCAAATCAAACAACAAAATCATCTTCATACCAACAAAAAACACACAAATCAAGCACGAATTTCATCAAATTGTATATACCTCATCTTTCAACATATGAAGCAACGTCGTCTTGCCTGCATTATCGAGCCCTAAGAACAAGATCTTAGCCTCTTTCTGCCACAAACCTAGCGAAGCAAGAACTCCATAAAACCAATCGACCAGAAACATGATTACCTAACCGGTCAAAATCCAAATCAAAAGCTCACGATCCAAAAACTTTCCTGATACAAATAACGGAAACCAAATCGATAGATCGATCGATCAACGAACTCTCAAAAAGGTTCGTAAATCGCTCGATTGATTCAATAAACAACACCAAAATTGCCCGTAGTTTTAGAGAGAGAGAGAGAGAGAAAGAAGTGCGTGTTTTTATGTGTGTGTACTGTGTATTAATAGTAAACCCTAGAAAATGATTCTGTGGTATCAATTGAAATGTGTGTTTTTTGTCATTGATTGTGTGTGTGTGTGTGTGTAATGGAGTTTAGTGGAAACCGGTGACTTGATGAACCGGTTTTGATGTGGGTGGTTTGAGGGGTAGTTGAGTGATGGTTACCGGTAAAGCGTATGATAACCAATCAGATTTCGAGAATTTTGGTTATTGTGTCACCAAGTGAATATCAGCCGTCGATTGATTATGTAGCGGCTTAGATTTTGTTCCGTGATAATTAAACTTGTGCCTTGTTGGGATGGCCAAGTCCGGTTCCGGTTCGCTTTTTATTATGTGAACCTTAACCGGCCCTTAGTTACACCAGTTCCGGTTATCACAATCCGGTACAATTTCGGTTTTGTTCCACGCCATTTTTTTTATATCTTACAATAATGAATAAACAGGTTAAAAATTATTGAAAAACAAGGGATTTCCGGTCCGGTTAGCCATTTATGTGAACCGTAACCAGCCCGGGTGAATGGCGGTTCGGGTTACTCCGGTTCCGGTTTATTCGCCGGTTTGCTCCGGTTCCGGTCCGGTTTGGCCATCCCTATGCCCTTGTAGTATTCTATTTTTTTTTTTTGTAGTATTCTATTAAGTACCCCTACCTAGTGTTACTAAATTACTCCCTCAGTTTCAAAATAACTATAACTGTCTCTTTTAGCATTTGCACAATTCTTAAAAAATACAATGATTATCATGATTTAATGACAAAAGTGTCAAATCTACCTACTAATAATCTTTCCTACATTAATGTCTCACACTATGACAATTAATAAACCATAACAAGTTTCAATGCAAGGGTAACAAGGACATTTAGCTCAAAAGTGATAATTATTTTGTACTAAAATTTTGATCCAAAAGTGACAATTATTTTGAACCGGAGGGAGTAACAATTTCGTCTCAAACTTTTGTAAAAGTCAATGTCCATGTACAATTTGAACGACCTAATTATGTTTTCACCTATGTACCCAAATAGTCCCTTTATTACTGTACCCAAATTTTGAAAAAAATACGTCCCTTTATCACTCATATTAAATGCAATTAATCATTCCGTTAAATTTCATTAGATTTTATCGTTAAATCATGTTTAGTACAATTCAAATGACCTTTAAAATGTGCAAAATAGTCATCATAGTAAAATAGTACAAGGACTGATTAGGTAAAGTCAAGTTTATGTTATTCATCATGTTTCTCTGTCTCTATATATATATAATGAAACTATTTTTTTTTATATGCTTTGTTATATCTATCTTAAATGACTTAGTTGAACTTGATTATTAACAAACACATAAACAAACAACCCAAAAATAACCATGAAACTACCTTTAAAAAAAAACTGTGAATATTCATTAGTTGTTCATCCATCACAAAAAACAAATGTATGGTAAACAATGGAACATTTGAATTGGCTATTCATTAATTGTTCATCCATTGCAAAAAAAAAACCGTGAATATTCTTTTTTTGAATCTTTTTTTGTGAGAAAAAAGATGATTGAGCATTTTTTTCTTCAAAATAATATAACTTAGGGAACATTGTAACTTGGTTCCTGACATTATACGTTTGCAATGTTGCTTCCAACAGTTCAATTTCGCAACTTTGTGTCCCCACATTTACATTTTTTTTTTCAATGTGGCTACAAAACTAATGCCCAGTTAAAATTCTCACCAAATGACAACTAGCACAGTGTTTTAAATGGATAAAATGGTCCAGATTAATAAGCGCTCTACTTGAAAAGTAACCACATACTATTAAAAATGTGGCCACTAGGCCAGTGTGGGCACAAAAATTAGGATCACGATTATGTTCAAAGCATTTTACTATTTCAGACAATAGTAGGAATTTTCAACCTTAAATATCCCCCCCCCCCCACCTACTTCTTATCTTATTTCAAAATTCCTGAGTTCCACATGCCTTATATAATGATTCAGAGCTTCAAAGGAGAACAAAAATAAGTTCTTGGTCACCCAAGAAATATACAAGCCACCTTTAAGATTTTAAACACACACTCAACATATGAAAATTAAAAAGAAAATTGAAAAGCTACAAAAATCACCGGCTCGGAATGTATTCTCTTCTGCCCTAATTTCCTCCTCGAATAAGATGCAGCTTTTTGGAGAATGCCCGGAAAAATAAAGAAAACTACACGGATCATACAACCCCAATAAACTTAGACCGCAACAGGTTCAGCAGCTGGACTAGAAACTTCAAGTTTAAGCTGCACAATAGAGTGAAAATGTTAACTTATATCATAGCCCATACATGAGTTCCACATTGATTTAAACATCAATTCCGATGGAAGAAAAAAAAAGGGACTTCATAAAGGTTTATTTTGGAGAAAAGCAGTTGTTTTGATACAGGTGATCTAATATACCATTGCAAAATGAGAGAGAATCTCAATAACTATCCACTAACTTATTTTCTCTCTCCTACCCACTCACAACAATTACTTTTCCAACATATTTTCTTAATCCCCGTGCACTCCCATTTAGTAGCAATAAGTATGGGACGGAGGGAGTATCCAATTTCAAGATATTTTTGTCTCAAAATGAATGTCCTTTCTGAAGAAAACTTTGTTTACTAAATGTTTTTTGACCAATTTTTTTCACCTGTCTCTTTATACTAGCAAAACTAAATGTTTGGAAAATGGATTACAAGGATATGTATGAATTTTTGCCTATAAAAAGTAGAGATTTTTAGAATGTCCCTTAAAATGAAATTTGGACATTCATTTAGGGACGGAGGGAGTAACTAGAAAGTTGGGATGGGCGGATGCCGGGTGATGTTTATGTGTAAGGTCTGTTGCCTATGCGGATTAATATGCCTAGCATCTGGTAAATCAATTGAACCATCAAAGGCTCATCATAACTATCACGGTCTCACAGTGAAACTCAAAAACGGACGAGTGAAGTGGAAGTATTCCGCCCTACGGAATATGCCCAAAAATGTACTTTTCAATAAAATGATGCTTTAATGGATAAAGATATTACCTTGGCAGATCTGTATAATTCCTCAAGTACTTCAGACAAAGTTGGATGGGCATGAACAGCATATTTTATGTCCTGCAGAATGCAAGAGTTATGAATGACGATAAAAAAAATATGCATCCATGAATATAGTTGGTGGATTGATTTTGACAAAGTGAGAGCAAGGAACACAGATTATTTTAGTCTAGCAAAAATCATGTGCCTTCATTTATATACTCCTTCCGTCCCAGAAAGATGATTCCACTTTTTAGCAGTCAATTCGATTGAAATTTGATCAAAGATTTAGGAAAATATATTTATCCCAATGAAATTCTAAACTTTGTTATTGATACACCTTTGAAAATAATGCCAATATCAACTTTTAAACTTCTACTAGGATAAATTATATTAATGTAAGTTATTGATTAAAGTTTTGGGGCTATCTTTCCTGGATGAAGTATAAACATCACAAAATATGCGCGTTCACTTAAGTATTCATTTCATGGAAGTTCAAGCTTTATGTCAAACCAACCTGTATACGTGTTCCCAATGCTATTGCATTAGATGCTTCGTGAATGAGATCTGCAGCATGCAGGCCAAAGATATGAACCCCTAGGATCTCTCCATTGTCTGGTCTGTATATCAACTGCTCAAAAGGACAATATAAGATTTTAATGAAAACATAATAATTTACAAAAGAAATACTCCCTCCGTCCCGTACTTATCGCTACTTATTTCCATTTTTGGGCGTCCCATACTTATTGCTACTTACCCAAAATGTTTACTTTTCTCTATTCTATCCACTCACAACAACTATCCACTAACTTATTTTCTCTCTCCTACCCACTCACAATACTTACTTTTCCAACATATTTTCTTAATCCCCGTGCACTCCCATTTGGTAGCAATAAGTATGGGGCGGAAGGAGTACTCCCTCTATCCCCTAATGATCTTCTCAGTTGCCATTTTTCATTCTCCCAAAAAGTTCTTCTCATTTCTCCAATTTAGGCTTAAATGTGCATAAACATAATCTGGCTAGTGAAGCAAGTGTTCATATTATTAAAAAGTTTGAATAGTCAAATGTGAAGATCATTTTGGGACGGAAGGAGTATTAGTAACTATCTTGAACATAATTAGTAAGGGAACATACTATAACCATGCCAGGCCTTCCAAATGTAGTTTAAGAATACGAATATTACCTTAGCAATTCCATCTGCTTCATTTTCAGCAAGCGCCTTGGTGTTAGCTTTGAAGCTAGTCTTGGCAACTGCAATTTCAAAACCCTCCTTCTCAGCTCTTTCTCTCGCTTGAGGCTGCAATAGTTGCAACTCAAAGAACTCAGAGGAGTACATGGAGACAACTTCTTGTCAATGAATAGGCAAGCAGCAAGATGATAATTTATGTATTTTCCATCTAAGGAAGAGTGGCTTCTAGAGATACGGTTGGACAACAAACATAGTCGAGAAAATCCATTTCATTTTAAAATGGAAAAAAAAAAAAAAAAAAAAAAAAAAAAAAAACAGAAACGGAAATATTGCTAGTGGTTAAATATAGACTAAAAATGAAAGAAATTATGACCGGAAATTGTCGTTAAAATCACATAACTATGCCAAATGATGTCAATCCCAATTTTGTGTGTCAGCTCAATCACTTCTAGACAGGGTAAATCTAAACTGAAATCTAAAAGCATAAATAACCCTTTACAGGATCAAGGCTCTTAAGCTAAAACTCCAAGAAGTAAAGAGTAAGGTTGCATGCAAGATCCTATAATTGCCTAATATTACGTGATAGTGAAGTCAGAAGAATCTACATGAATCATCTTGTACAATCACACAACTTTCTGAAACACACTATGTGTGCATTCCAGCAGAAGAATCCATCCATCTATCTATATTAGCTTATCAACATTCCAGCTTCACCATAGCAATGAATAATACCAATAGAATGAAATGACTACAAGTTGTCTTATACAAATGGTTTGAACTTTTTCCATGAAAAGCTTCCAGCTTACCTCTGTTAATCCGACCATACTGATTTCGGGATGAGTGAAACATGCAGCTGGAATGCTCAGATGATTTAGCACATGGTCATGTCCAGTGACTTGCTCAACAACTATGTTAAGAAAACAATGTTCAGTTCCATATAAGGACCAAATCAATTTCTATTAACTCATCTCAGAGATTACAAGCGTGAAGCTTACCGGAGATTCCTTGTGCACTTGCTGCATGAGCAAGCATCAATTTCCCATTAGCATCACCAATGCAGTACAAGTGAGGGACCTAAAACACCAAAAGATGTGTCAAGGAAACAGAACATGTGAATGTGGCAAGAGAGAGAAAACCATGACTGACCAGTTTTCCATTTGTATCAATCACTTGCATGCGTTCATTAACAGGGATGAATCCACGTTGAGTTTGCACATTAATCTGCAATGGATTAAGCGTATCGTTATTTGGTTATAATAATGATGAATATGAATCTTCTATACAACAACAACAGCAACAACAAAGCCTTGAGTCCCAAAAAGCTTTGGGTCGGCTAACTGAATCGTCATATGGACCCATCAATGAAGAGTTAAGAAATCAATAAAAAAGTGGACAGATGATACAAATTAGAATATGGTATATGCATAATCTCTTGAAAGTCACTTACATTTTCCAAGCCGAGCCCTTCTGTGAATGGAGCTCTACCAGTTGCAATAAGGGCAGCATCAACCTGCAGTGAAAAGTTTATTTTTAGTATAGAAATATCAGAAGGTAGAATATAATGGGCAAACAAGTTACAAGTAGAGGCAATATCGTAATAAGGAAATATTTTGATATTCTCTACACGCGTCAAGCTAATCTTGGAGAATTCAAGTCAACATCACTAAGTGGGAAGGTTGACAAGGTTCAATGGGAGGAAGCATCAGAAATAACCAAAAATTGGACAACTTGGTGACTTACTGAGACAGATGTGCACAAACTATTTCATGAATTATCTATTGTAATCTTTGAACAGTAGATTCCATTTAAGTACTATTATAATATCAGTAAATATGGAAATACAACATAACTTAAAGCTCAGACATGATGTTTTTATAAACTATTAGAAGTCAGAACTGCTTGGCAGAAAAGCTTGAAACAGAGAACATTCTTCACTGCAAGTATAGATTACATTTCCTAGTTCATGCCAAACAATTTTTTATTAGGCGTGGGACATTTTCAGAAGTTGTGCAACTTGAAGTGTTTTCTTGGACTATAGAAGTCCAGGTCTTACCTCCAAAGTATCTTTTGGTTCCTTTGTCTTAGCATCGATAAGTTCAATTATTACTGGCTTACCATCCTTTGCTGGAGTAATCTGTCCATATGAAAAGAGAACTAAATTGAGAAAATAAGTGGTGTTGCTAATTCCAGTCAGAGAGAGAAGTTATAATGAAAGAGCACCTTGCTTGCAAATACACCAGTGTGATAATCAATTTTCCGTGGATTTATGAGAACCCGTTGAGCCAATTTCCCAATCTCAGGGTCGAAACCAGGCATTAGCTGATCTAAGGCTTCAACAAATGTAACCTGTGAAACAAATATGTGGTCAGCTTTACCAAATGGGTAGTCTTTGTAATTTAGCTTTGCAAGTCTTTGGAATAATTGCAATCAGTTGGTTTAAGGAGAATCAAGAAGGGAGGGCGAGGGGGAGTGATACATCTTAAACAAGCAATGCTACAGAAAGGTTCTAGCCACAGATTGTAACCTAACAATAAATTTATATTTCGAGCTGCAGTTCCACTATCACCATTGGATTATAATTCCCTTCTTAAGAGAGACTATCTCAAATGCACCACCTACCAAAGGGTTTTCTTGTACATTCTACTTAAAACTTGAAACCATCAGTGTCTGTCAGAAAGAAACAGTATTGCCTACCTCACTTCCAAGCGCAGTATAGACATCACTGAATTCAAGACCGATGTAACCACTTCCTACAATAGCTATCCATTCCGGAACAGTCTCCAGTTTGAGCGCGTGATCGCTAGTGATGACAGTCTTACCTGCAAACAGCTATTTAGTAGCTTTAGTTACTGAGGAAGTTACTGAAAACAGCCAACTAAAAGTTCAAAGTTCAAAGACAGTGCACTAGATAAGCACCCAAAATATCTAATTAAGGCAAGAGAAAAACACTGGAGGCACTATAGAAGCGAAACCCTTTGTCGATAGCTCCATGTTTGAACTTTTTTTTTTTATGTTGCTGAGAATCTTAATACTCCATAGAGCTTACTTATTCAAGCAATAATGTGATAAATAACAACATTGCGGCAACTAAGAGCCTAAGATATCACGGGTGAGTCTCCAGCTCGAAAGTAAATGTTCCTGGTAACTATTACTCCCTCCATCCCACCTTAAGTTACAAAAAAGGGAGAGAATGGGAATTAAAGAAAGTGTATAATATTAAGTTGTTTTAAGTATGGATAGTGGAGTAGGAGTTGTAAGCGGGGTAGGGAATAGTGAGTAGGTAGTTGTTGTGAGTATGACAATGGGCCCCATTATTTTAAGAGTATAATAAAGTTAACATTATTGGATATTGTAACAATGAATGGGACACCCAAAATAGAAACTTTTGTAGCTTAAGCTGGGACGGAGTGAGCAAGTAGTTTAAGCATTTCATTAGCAGTTGGCCTAACATAAGAGACACGGGATGGAGTGATTTTATCAAGTATTTAAGCTGCTTCGCAGAAAGCAAGCGTGTGATTTCCCATGCTGGACCTATTAAATTGACTGTTTCGTAACAGTTAATAGCTTAAGCTAGATGCATATGGATTGTGAAACAATCACTTACCATCAACTTCGACTCCCTTCGGGACAAAGGGTACTGATCCGGTAGCGATGATTATATTTTTTGCAGTTATAACTGTACCAGCTTCTCCAGCTCTTCCGAACTTCACCTTTTGCGGACCCTGCATATATTCATCATAGGTTGAAATACAAATATGCACAAAGGAATGCTAAAATTAAGTCAACTAACAAGAAAATTGATTAAAAAAAAAGCAGTTCAATCGTTAAGTGCTAGAGATTTGGTCTCATAGAATCCAAACGTCAGTGCATATAACTTACCACAACTGAGCCAACACCTGTCAGTATGTCAACACCAAGAGATTTCATTGAGTTGGTCAAGTTGTTTCGGATTTTGGAAGCAAGATTATTTGCGTGATCTGCTACTTTCTGTCTGTCGTACCCAGCAGCTTCAACCTGTCATGAAATAACATGGCTATTTTATAAGATTTCAGTATATTGTAATTAAACACTGAGCTACAACTTTTTCCCGGTTTATCGGATTTCTACAATTGTTTCAAAACAGCCTAAAGTAAAGACAACGCAAGCAACAAGAAACGGCCTATGATTTTTGATAGGCAAGGAAGTGCTGAAATATAAGCTAGTATTATAAAGCAAAAATAAACGTAGAATATATTGCTGAAAGTGGAAAATGTCGAGTTAGAAGATTTTTGAGTAAACAAAGAAGGATTTACTGCTGGAATTGTCTGAACAGGGATGAAGAAATGAAGTTTCTGGGAGGATACAAGTTATCCACTGGAAAACAATCAGAAAAGAAGTGTGGATGCAAACAAATTTGCAGAAAACCAAACAGGAGTGATTACAGAATTTGAAGGACTGACCTTCTACTCACTAATCAATCATACCACAAGCATTCATGTGTAAGTTTTATTTGTGTGTATTTTTTTCCTTCTTTTTCAGTAGACTCTGTATATGGGAAGCTTCTTTTGTTTAGTTCTCCAGGATACATTGAAGAGGGTTGGTTACTATTGACAGTTACTATGGACAGTTACTATGGACGAGAGTTACCTGAATGTTGGAAATTAACAATTAGTTACGGGAGCCATTCTGGAAATATGAAAAAGGCAATATTTTGAGCGATCTGGAGGGATATCTGATTTGTGGTTAAAAGTGTGAAGAAACATGATGGTTGAAATCACTCAGTAGTCACTTCTAGTTATTACTTTATGAGTCCACCCTTCTATTTAGACGAAGACTATTACTGTTATTTGAATCTGATCCGCCTTTTTACTGTTGAGTTCAACTTTCCAAGGCTAGCTTTCAATACGTAGTAGAAACACAGTGTTCAGTATAATAAAGACTTGGGATCCTTTCTCTTTGAAATTTCAATTTTTGATTAGTGATTGATGAAAATCAAGTTCAAACAATAACTAACTGATGTTTTCCGCAAAATTTGTAATCTCCAATACACGAGCTTTCATTACTGAGGCGGAGATTATATAGAAAACCAGATCACATCAATATACTGGACTAGCATTTCAATGCTATTATTGCTCATCATTAAATTCACTACGGATTACTGAGGCGAAAAAGTTTAAAAGCTATACAATTTCGAAACAAGATGTAAAAAAGCTGCATGAATCATGTAGAAATCCACCAGGTGACACCTCTTGGATGGTCATAGGAAGGAGTAGAAACGAATAACAAGCTTAAATAGTAAAAATGCCTGAAGTCTAAAATATGGCTGCGAAGCCAAGGGGGACCTCTGCAGCTGTAAGAATTAGAAAGTACCTGTAACCCAAAAGACTTCATGTGTTGTTCATTCTGAAGCTCCCGCATGCGACCACTTACAGCAAGAAGGGCCTTGGATGGAACGCAACCACGATTCACACATGTTCCTCCAACCACATCCCCCTCAATGATGGCAGTTTTCAGACCCTGTAAGGGTTAAGCTCAAATATTATTCACCATGAAAGCAAACTACGGAACAACATAGACCAGGCCTCTGCCTGGAGATATAGTCTAAAAAAGGATAGCTATGATAGTGACTAGTAAGCTCCTAAGTATGGCCTCCGATCCTTGTATTTCAATGTTTCTATAATAAATACGCACTCTGCATCTTCAAACTCGTAAATGGCATTTGGTGAGAGAGACTAGACAATTTAAATAACATTGTGATCAGTTGAATTAAAGTTTCAAATTCACTATCATCTGCTGCAAGTAATAATACGTGATGTTCAAGAATTAAAAAATTCTGCTGTGAGCTAAGTTAATCCAGCAAAGATTCAAAATTACCACATGAATGTCCATGTTTTCAACCATCTGGATGATTAGCGGATCAAAACAGTGTGGAGTAAGGCTTAAATTGATTCACATTCAGGACAAAATCAACCAATTTCAAACATGTCGCAAACAAGCTTCATGCCAAGGTAATATCACTTTAAAGGCTCTAAGCCTGTAACTAACAAGAGCATGTGGCACTTACAGGATTATATAGAACTTGCTTGTATCAATGCATATGCAAAACACCTAGAAAACAAGCTTTATGCTAAGCACATGTAATTATTACACGTGCTTAAAATATTTCAATAAATTGTGTGGTACGCAATAGTATGCCTTTTCTACATCATGTTAATAATATACCATAAAAAAGTAGCCCAACGACGACAAAGTACATCTAAACACTATAAAATACACCATAAAAATGCAATTGAAGAAATAATTTTGGCAAATGCAATAAAATCAACTTAAATTAGTACTCCCTCCGTCCCAAAAGGAATGTCTAAAATCACGAGCAAATTTGGACATTCATTTTGGGAAGGATGGAATATTAAACATGAATTGAACTTGTAAATGTTAACAAAAAAGGATGTGGTTACCTTCTCGACAGCATGGAGAGCAGCACCGTGACCTCCAACACCAGCTCCAATAATCACAAGATCATAATCAAATCCCTTAGACGCAGTTCCATTTTCGGACAATGAAGCATGCACTTTATTGGATCGCAATTGCTTAGGGGCAGCAGCAAATCGAGTAGCGGAAGACGAACACAACGACTTGATTCCATAGACCTCTCTTCTTAGACCGCAGAATCTGAGCTCGCGAGGAACTCGGGAGGAGGAACCGGAGAAGAGGTCGACGGAGCTGGTGATCGGCGACGGAGATGAACGGGAGATGGAGATTGAAGCCTGCATTTTGAAATTGGGGGAGAAATTCGATAGGGAGAGAAAGAGGGAGAGGGGGTGGAGATATATGGAGGCGGAGGCTTTGGAAAGTCCGTTGAGAGGAGAGGAGAGGGGCGGAGCTAACGAAGTGGTGCGGCGTTGTTTGATTTTCGATGGATGAATGAACCAACCAGTAGTGTTCTAAAAGACGCCCGTTTAGGTCGCTTAGGCGCTAGGCGTCGATGAAACGCCTAGATCCCGCCTAGATATTATAGATCCCGCCTAGATATTATAGTTATGTTTAAATTCTCGGTCCCGCTTATATCTCATCTAGGCTCCGCCTAAGCGCTAGGCCCAGCTGCAGCTCCTAGCGACCGCCTAGCGTTGCTAACTAGCGTGGTGTGATGGTACTAGTTGTGAAGCTATTTGTACAACTCAATGTTGGATAAAATTTCAATTTTGGCAGTTAAGTTTAAACAAAGTTGATTGGGACAGTTGATAAGCCTGCCTGCCAGCTTATCTTTGAGTCCATGGCTGATTTTGAGGTGATTAACATTGTGGGTGATTTGTTCTAAAAGAAAATTGGGAATTATTTTGAGCAGATCATACTGTTCAAATACTACCAACTAGTCCATAATTTATTTAAAGATACACACGTCTTATTAAATGATGTAAAATTGTAAAAGTGGCACTCTCTTCGTCATTTCACTTTCTCTATCCAATCATCACGACCACCTTTGGCCACCCGCCCCCACCTCTTCCGGTTAATAACCACCAAATCTGGCACGCGGCCATCAAATCTGGCAAGAATAACTTCACAATTTGCTTAAAAAACAAAATCCAGTGTTTTTTAAGAACAACTTCACAGTTGTTCTAAGAACAAATTCACAGTTTTTCAAAAAATAAAAAATAAATCACAGTTGTCCCAATAAAAAAATTACAGCTGTTCCAAGAACAAATTCATAGTTGTTTCAAGAACTAATACACAAATAACAAATTCATAGTTGTTGCAAGAACAACTGAAAATTTCAAAGTTGTTTCGAGAACACTAGAGAAGTTCACAGTTATTCTAAAAAACAATAGAGAAGTCGACCAGAGACTCCGACAAACAACCAACAACTGAGAAGCTCTCAGTTGTTCTAAAAAACAACATAAAGTTCACAGAAACTTCACATTTGTTCTAAAAATAACTTCACAATTATTACAAGAGCAAATGACAAGTTCTTAGTTTGTTCACAAATGTTTCAAGAACAACTGAGATGTTCACAGATTGTTCCTAGAACAACTAATGAGTTGTTCAAATACAACTATTTCAATAACAACTTCACAAATGTCGAAATAGCAACTGAGAAATTCACAGTTTGTTTACAATTGTTTCAAGAACAATTGTGAACGACTCAGAAGTTCTCAGTTTTTAACTGAGTGCACAACCAACTATGGCAACAAACAACTGAGAAGTTCACAATTGTTCTAAAAAACAAATCTTTTTGTTCTTGTCTGTTCAGTTCATAACTGTTTTGAGAATTATTAAGACTATTAATATTTGATAGCAAGTAATACCAAAAAATCATTTTGTTCTATTGCGTAGGACCACTACCACCATATGAACCATATATGAGATAAGTAAGAAAATTATAATTAAAAAATTTTGAATAAAAAAAAGGAACCAATTGTAGTAACTTCAAATAAGTCACCAATAGAACATACATTTTGAGTCTTCAAGATAAAATAAGCACTACCAAACACCCTCCCAATTTCGTAGGAAAAAAAAACTCAACTTAATTACCAAAACGAATCAATTCAAGGAAGGGAGAAACTCAAAAAGTGGCGGCACCCTTGCATTGCTTATGTCAAGCCCCGAAAAATAGGCTCCCAATTTACAAATTATTTGGGCTAGAACAATATCCACAAGACATCACAACTCTTGAAATTGGTGACTAAACACTTCTTTACTCACATAACCACAACCCTAACATCAAGAGTTACAAGAAACTCTTGCATTCACCATATACAACTTCATCAATTTAACTAAGGGTTACTAAATCAATACAACACTAATGACACGCCCCCAGGTCCCGGGATCCCCTAATAGAACCTCGAACCTGGATGCGCGTGACTAACGAGAATCAAGAAACTAACAAGAAACGGGATGACATCTGTTTAACAAACTGACATGATATATATACTCAAGAGTAAGGAGCTAAGATAGCTCACAACACGAGTTCTAGACAAGAAAATTAAAACCAAACATGATTATACACAGCGGAAGAAATGCCTAGCACATTAGCTGGCATTACAAGATGTCTAGCAACAACAAGTACTATACAAGACTGTCTACCCCAACATAAGGAGTTACATAACCCATAATACATCGTCCTCACCAAAGTGTAAAAGGACCACGATTCCCAAAAGAATAACCACCTGTGTAGTAGGCTCCCAGCTATGTCGAGCCTCACTTCGCACTATCACTAGCCTTCCTTTGATCTAAGGAAAACAATTAAACAAGGAACGGTGTGAGATAAATCTCAGTAAGCTATTAGATGCAACTACATGACATGTTATCATGCAATTCAAGTAGATACTCAAGTAATCATGTATCATCAAGTAACAAGTATATGAGAGGCTAAGCAACTCATCAAGTAGCACATAAGGCTAAGCTAGCACATTATAAAGGATATTGCTTCCTTCCTTATTCTTCCCAAGAATACCATTGTTGTCGTAGCTTGTATTACTTTGACAATCACGATCAATATCAAGAAACTGCTTATACAGTATCATTCCTAAGATCAAGATTCACGAGGTGTTCACGAGTTTATCATTCACTTATATCAGGCATATTGCTCTAATAAAGGAAGCTATGCCCTTACTATGGCCTGTAGTAAGGGGTCAAGCGCAAATACATAGATCCCCGATTATCACTTTGGCCCCAGCCTCATGATAAGCGTGAACCTATATACTTCCGAACAAGCAAGGACTAGCTGGACTCAAACAAGAATGCACAAGTAGGTATTTACTTGAACTACGAGAGTATAACTAATCCAAAAGTAGTGGACTAGCTCACCTAGAATCATGCTTCAAGAAATCAAGAAGTCACATTGTTATCAAACAACTATATGCAATGTTTGCACATACACGTCAAGAACATTTCTCAAACACGTTAGTGCTTGTTCATAGCACTTTCTAGTTTATTACCATACACATGTATTGGTGTCAAGTCATGTACAAGATTTCATCATCTTATATTCAAGTTCTCAATCCACTTCTATGGATGTTTAAAACATGTACAAGATTTTATTGTCTTATACTCGAGTTATCATTCCAATCTTTGGACATTCAAGTCATATATAAGAGTTAGACATCTTATACTTCAAGTTCATTATCCTATACTTTGGATGTTTAAGTCAAGACATTGTTCTAATGCCCCTAAGGTGCACAAACATTGGTTTCAAGACAAGCATAACACATTAGTGCTTGTTCATAGAACTTTCAAAACATAAACAAGAGTTGTTACTCTTATACTTAAGTTCTCAATTCAATTCATTGAATAATCATGTTCAGGACTCACTTCTGATGCCCCTAAGGTGTCACAACACTTGCTAGGATATCTTATACTAAGGCTATATGCCTTAGGAGGGGTAAAGCTTCATTTCATTTCGAGTTAGAACACTTTTTGTGGAATCAGGGGAATGGGCGATCGCTCACTCCTACCCGGGCGGCCGCACACTAGACAGGTGAATCATTTGAAAAACTTTCCAGAAATATGGGCGGTCGCACAAGCCATTTTGGGCGGTCGCACATAGCTATTTTCAGCCAATACTCATTTCTTTCCCAGGGTGATTAATTCTCCGTCCCAAATATAGAAGTATACTTTTTACTAACATTTTAACATTCCTAGGAGTGCATTAACAAGCTTAAACAACTATTCCAAGTTACTCTTTCTTTTCCCGTACAGTATATTTATACTCCCTTTGTCCCAAAATTACAAGTATCACAAAAATCACCCCAAACACGAAATTGATAAGCACAAGTATCAGGAATAACATATATGAATGTTATTACAAGCAAGGGGGAGCTAATAACTTACCTAGTCCGAAATCAAAGTCAAGGAAACTTATTTCTGTTCGGCCGGAAACGCTCTATTCGACGCCACGAATATTTATACGGGATCGGAATCAAGAACAGAGGGATAATTAAACTCGAGGAGTCGAGAATAAGGAGAACCCTAAACCTAGCTTTCTTACACAGTGAAAGAACGTAAATGATTTGGGGGAATATGCTTCTTAGAGAAAGATCAAGAAGATATACTTACAAGTTTCCAAAAATAACACTTAGGCCCCTCAAGTTTCACTTTTAACAAAAAGGCCCCTAAAGTCATATTTTCACAAATGACCCAAAAGTCAAAACTAAATATTTAACCACCTTAATATTCTAAAGAAGTTAAGAAATTAACCCAAGTAAAACTAACACATAATATGCAAGTTCAATAATTTAACAAGCAAGTCAAATATTTAACAAGAATAAGGATGGGCGTTACATCCTCCCCACCTTAAAGAAAATTCGCCCACGAATTTTACTTACCAAGGTTTTCAAATAGGCTCGGGTATTTATCTCGCACCTCTTTCTCGGTTTCCCAAGTAGCCTCTTCAATTTCATGATTTCTCCAAAGGACCTTCACAATAGGAATCCTTTTGGTGCGCAAGACTTGCTCTTTCCAGTCAATAATTTCAACAGGTTGTTCCTCATAAGACAAATCAGACTGAAATGGAATAGCATCATACTCAAGAACATGCGACTCTTCCGCCATATACTTTCGAAGCATGGACACGTGAAACACATCATGAATCCCAGACAAGGATGGTGGCAATGCCACTCTATAAGCCAATTTCCCAACTCTTTCAAGAATTTCAAATGGACCGATATAACGAGGAGTCAATTTTCCTTTCTTCCCAAATCTCTTTATACCTCTACGAGGAGAGACTTTCAAGAATACAAAATCACCTACCTGGAATTCAAGATCCCTTCTTCGATGATCAGCATAACTCTTTTGTCTACTTTGAGCTGTGCGCAATCTATCTCGAATGAGTTTCACACTCTCAACTGACTGTTGAACCATTTCAGGTCCCAAGAGTCTAGCTTTTCCCACTTCATCCCAGCATATAGGAGATCGACACTTTCTGCCATAAAGAGCTTCATATGGAGCCATTTCAATGCTAGACTGATAGCTGTTGTTATAAGCAAACTCAGCCAAAGGAAGATGAGTATCCCAACTGCCTTTAAAGTCAACAACACAAGCACGTAACATATCCTCAAGAATCTGTATAAGTCTCTCAGATTGCCCATCAGATTGAGGATGAAAAGCTGTACTGAAATTCAATTTAGTACTCATGGCACCCTGAAGAGCCTGCCAGAATCGAGAAGTAAAACGAGGATCTCTGTCAGATACAATACTCACAGGAACTCCATGGAGTCGAACAATCTCCTGAACATACAGTGAAGCTAACTGAGACAATGAATATCCCATGGAAACAGACAAGAAGTGAGCTGACTTGGTCAGTCTATCCACTATAACCCAAACAGCATCATGGCCTCGTCTGGTACGTGGCAAACCAGTCACAAAATCCATCGTGATATGCTCCCATTTCCACACTGGAATTTCTAATGGTTGCAACAAACCTGCTGGACGTTGATGTTCCACTTTTACTTGTTGACAAGTCAAACATTTGGACACATACTCAGCAATTTCTCTTTTCATGTTGTTCCACCAGAAATGTTTCTTTAAGTCTTGGTACATTTTTGTGCTTCCAGGATGAATAGTATACTTGGCTTTGTGAGCCTCTTCAAGAACTCTCTTTTTAATCTCAAGATCAACTGGAATACAAACTCGGCCTCGAAAGGTAAGAATTCCATCACTGTTGAAAGAAAAATCTGGTTGCTTTCCTTCATTCATTCCACTAATAATTTCCATTCAAGAATCATCAAGCAAGAAATATAAGTCTTTCTGCTCAGTGCATCTGCCATAACATTTGCCTTTCCGGGATGATAAATGATAGTACAATCATGATCCTTCAATTTCTCCATCCATCTACGTTGTCTCATGTTAAGCTCTTTCTGAGAAAACAAGTACTTCAAGCTCTTATGATCTGTGAAGACTTCAAATTTGGTTCCATACAAGTAATGCCTCCATTTATGCAAAGCAAAAATAATCGCAGCCAACTCTAAATCATGAGTAGGATAGTTCTTTTCATAAGGAGATAATTTTCGAGAAGCATAAGTTATTACCTTGCCATCTTGCATTAAAACACAACCCAATCCTTCTTTAGAAGCATCAGTATAAACCATGAAATTCTCAGAACCACTAGGCAAAGCCAAGACTGGAGCTGTAGTTAAGCGCCTTTTCAACTCTTGAAAACTTGATTCACACTTGTCATTCCACTAAAAAGAAATATCTTTCCGAGTCAGTTCAGTCAATGGAGTAGCAATCTTAGAGAATCCCCCTATGAATCTCCGATAATAACTAGCCAAGCCCAAGAAACTACGGATCTCTGTCACTGTAGTTGGCCTCTTCCAGTTTACAACTGCTTCAACTTTGGAAGGATCTACTGCAATACCAGTAGCAGACACAACATGTCCCAAGAATGAAACCTCTTCTAACCAAAAGCACATTTACTGAATTTTGCAAATAATTGTTTCTCACGAAGAACTTGCAATACCACTCTGAGATGTTGCTCATGCTCAGCCCGTGATTTAGAATACACAAGAATATCATCAATGAATACCACCACGAAACAATCAAGATATGGTTTGAAAACACGGTTCATCAAATCCATAAATACAGCTGGAGCGTTTGTCAAACCGAATGGCATAACAATAAACTCATAATGCCCATACCTGGTACGGAAAGCTGTCTTTGGTATATCCTCAGATCTGATTTTCAACTGATGATAACCACTTCTCAAGTCAAGCTTCGAGTACACTACTGAACCCTGAAGTTGATCAAACAAGTCATCAATATGAGGTAACAGATATTTGTTCTTGATAGTTACCTGATTAAGATCTCTATAATCAATACACAATCGCAGAGTCCCATCTTTCTTTCTGACAAATAACACTGGTGCACCCCACGGTGATACACTAGGCCTGATGAAGCCCCTTCCAAGCAATTCCTCAAGCTGTGTTTTTAATTCTCTCAACTCAGCTGGAGCCATTCTATAAGGTGCTTTAGAGATTGGTGCTGTACCTGGTAATAACTCAATACAGAACTCAAGCTCTTGATCAGGTGGCATGCTATACTCAGAAGAGAATACATCTGAAAATTCAGACACAACAGGAATATCTTCCATCTTGGGAACAGATAAACTCTTGTCAAGAACACATGCAAGATACCCGGCACAACCACGAGATAAAAGTTTTCTAGCTTTTAAAGCAGAAATAACACGTATAGCACATAAAGGCCTATCACCTTCAAAGGTAAAATCAGGCAAACCAGGTATAGAAAAAGTTACTACTTTTCTATGACAATCAACAGATGCATGATGCACATAAAGCAATCCATGCCAAGAATCACGTCAAAGTCCCTTATAGGTAACACGACTAGGTCAGCAAGAAGGGCATGATCACCCACAAGAACCTCACATTTCTTATAAACCTCAGAAGCAAACATACAATCTCCCATAGGGGAAGATACTTCTAGCACATAAGGCATAGAATCAGGAAGAACATGCAAGTGCGACATAAAATGAGATGCCACATAAGAATGAGATGAGCCTGGATCTATCAGGACTCGCGCTCTCGTACTAGAAAGTAATATAGTACCTCCTATGACCGCAGAAGACTCAGCTACACCCTGCTGATCTAGAGCAAACACTCGACCCTGAACTTTAGGTCGACCCCCCACTATCTCTCTTAGTACCTGAGGCCTGTTGACTTGTACCCCCAACTTGACTTCCTTTGCCTTTAGGACAATTCTTGATAAAGTGCCCAGTTTCACCACAAGATAAACATTTTCCTTGCTTTAGCCAACACTTGTCTTCAGAATGGCCTTCTTTCAAGCAATAACCACACACTCTCCTGGGACTTTGGACTGTTGTCTTAGAACCAGTTGATACACTACCTTTACTTTCATATGGTTGTCGAAACCGACGATCTTAGCGGCAAGATTTACCACCCTTAGAACCTGATCCCTGTGCTTTCTCTGAAACACGACCTGTCATGATTGTTCCCAACTTCACCTTGTTTTCTTCAATGTCATTCTCAATTCCATAAGCCCTCTCCACTGCTTGTTGATAACTAGTAAGCTGTAGAGAAAGAAGTTGCTTTCTGTACTCGGTCTTCAATCCCTTCACAAACCTCTGTGCCTTCTTCGCTTCATTTGGAACTAAGTGATCACAATACCTTGCCAATTCTGTGAACTTGGTTGAGTATTGCCCCACTGTCAAGCTTCCCTGTTCCAGATTAAGAAATTCCATCTCTTTTCTGTCTTGGACCACTGCTGGAATAAACTGTGACTTGAATGCTTTGAGAAAATTCTCCCAAGTCTGTGGTACCCCTTCCAGTTCCCAGCTTTTATTCAGAACTTGCCACCAATGTTCAGCAGCTTTTTCAAGTTTAAAGGTTGCAAATGTTACCTTATCACCTCCTGCACATCTCAAGGCTGTAAAGATCTTTTCTATACTTTCAATCCACTCTTCTGCCTTCTTAGCATCAAATTCCTCGTCAAAGCTACGAGGTTTCAACTTCAAGAACCTTGTAAGTCGATTAGGATAATACCAGTCTATATTATCAACCATCTCTTCTTGAGGAGTTACAGATCTCAGCTGATTACTGCCACTAGTACCTTCAGAACTCATTGTACCTGTAGGTAAACACTCGGCGTTAATAACACCCCAAGTCTAACCCATACCTAGGCCATAGACCCTATCCAGACTTAGAGCAAACCAAGGTAGCTAAACAGGGTAGCTAAACCAGGGTAGCTCTGATACCAACCTGACACGCCCCCAGGTCCCGGGATCCCCTAATAGAACCTCGAACCTGGATGCGCGTGACTAACAAGAATCAAGAAACTAACAAGAAACGGGATGACATCTGTTTAACAAACTGACATGATATATATACTCAAGAGTAATGAGCTAAGATAGCTCACAACACGAGTTCTAGATAAGAAAATTAGAACCAAACATGATTATACACAGCGGAAGAAATGCCTAGCACATAAGCTGGCATTACATGATGTCTAGCAACAACAAGTACTATACAAGACTGTCTACCCCAACATAAGGAGTTACATAACCCATAATACATCGTCTTCACCAAAGTGTAAAAGGACCACGATTCCCAAAAGAATAACCACATGCTTAGTAAGCTCCCAGCTATGTCGAGCCTCACTTCGCACTATCACTAGCCTTCCTTTGATCTAAGGAAAACAATTAAACAAGGAACGGGGTGAGATAAATCTCAATAAGCTATTAGATGCAACTACATGACATGTTATCATGCAATTCAAGTAGATACTCAAGTAATCATGTATCAAGTATCATCAAGTAACAAGTATATGAGAGGCTAAGCCACTCATCAAGTAGCACATAAGGCTAAGATAGCACATTATAAAGGATATTACTTCCTTCCTTATTCCTCCCAAGAATACCATTGTTGTCGTAGCTTGTATTACTTTGACAATCACGATCAATATCAAGAAACTGCTTATACAGTATATATAAGAAGACCCGGTAACCAGTGTCATTCCCAAGATCAAGATTCACGAGGTGTTCACGAGTTTAGCATTCACTTATATCAGGTGTATTGCTCTAATAAAGGAAGCTATGCCCTTACTATGGCCTGTAGTAAGGGGTCAAGCGCATATACATAGATCCCCGATTATCACTTTGGCCCCAGCCTCATGATAAGCGTGAACCTATATACCTCCGAACAAGCAAGGATCAGCTGGACTCACACAAGAATGCACAAGTAGGTATTTACTTGAACTACGAGAGTAGAACTAATCCAAAAGTAGTGGACTAGCTCACCTAGAATCATGCTTCAAGAAATCAAGAAGTCACATTGTTATCAAACAACTATATGCAATGTTTGCACATACACGTCAAGAACATTTTTCAAACACGTTAGTGCTTGTTCATAGCACTTTCTAGTTCATTACCATACACATGTATTGGTGCCAAGTCATGTACAAGATTTTATCATCTTATATTCAAGTTCTCAATCCACTTCTATGGATGTTTAAAACATGTACAAGATTTTATTGTCTTATACTCGAGTTATTATTCCAATCTTTGGACATTCAAGTCATATATAAGAGTTAGACATCTTATACTTCAAGTTCATTATCCTATACTTTGGATGTTTAAGTCAAGACATTGTTCTAATGCCCCTAAGGTGCACAAACATTGGATTCCCTAATAGAACCTCGAACCTGATGCACGTGACTAACAAGAAACGAGAAACTGAATGACATCTGCTTATATCAAACTTGTTGGAATTATGCTCTAGGCCCTTGAGAAAGGCCTTACGTTACATCATTTGTTTTGGAGATAACAACCTTGGGTTATTATATGTTTTACATGTTTATTATAATAATCCCCGTCCCTAGAACTTATGAAGAACTAGTATAAGTTTAATTGATGATCATGTGATGATCATGTGTATTAGATACAGATTAAGCTTATGGGTACATGTTAGTGACCATGTACTGGGCATGACCCACCTATGAGATTTATGTCATGGTCAAATGTCATAATTAAATCTCATAATAGTTATATCATTGATGTCCTTAGACCTGAGATTATTACAGTCTTCCACATGATGAACATTATGTTTGACGTACTCAAACGTCACTCCTAACCGGGTGGTTATAAAGGCTACGATTGGCATAATCGGATTCATGTGGGGAAAGGTAATAAGTCAATATGGGATTTGTCCCTCTCTCAAGAGAGATATCTGCTTAGGCCTCTCGTGGAGTGAGATTGATGAAATGCGTGGCCGCGCTCAAATGAATTGATGAGATCAATACCATTTGCTCATTATCAATCTACTCAAGATCGAGAAAGCATTGAACAATATAAGTTGACATGGACCATGACTTATGTTCAATATGATATCGTGAGACAAAAGGATTGTGATATATTCTATTGAGGATTACGAACTTCTTTAAGTTATATTAATTGGGTAGTCATGATGGCTTGCTAGAGTCCGCTCATGATTTATGAGTTTGACCTTGGTTGGACTCATTGCCAACTTGATATAATCCTATGGGGTCACACACAAAAGAACGAATTGTTTAAAAGGCTAAAAATGACTTTTTGCTGGTGCTCGGCCGAGCACCTAAAAGGACTCGGCCGAGCATGAGAAACAGAAAGTTTTGACACAGAGGTGCTCGGCCGAGCACCTTATAAGACTCGGCCGAGCAGGCCCTGTTTGGGCCCAAAATCTGATTTCGTGTTTTGACGGGTTTTGACCTATTTCTCCTAAAAGGTTTAGGACTAATGGTTTTAAATACCTCTCTCTTAACCCTAATCAGTATGTATTGATATTGTATCATTATTGGTAGCCTCCATGTGTTTGAGAAACATATTTCTTGAGTTTAGATTGAGAATCAAAAGCTCAAGAACACCAATAAAATCATATAGCCTTTGAAGATTAGAAAAGCGTGTTTTCTAATGGGTCTAGCAATCCAGATCTAGAATCGTTCTAGATATTCGTTCGCGTGTGGATAAACATAGAGGGCGTTGGCATCAACTCCTTCAAAGTTCGTGATCCAAGTGTTGCGGTCGTTCCTGTGTTCGTGATTCGAAGAAGCGCGAAGAACAAAGATTGAAGATCTCAGAATTTTTAAGCTCCGTCACGGTTAGTGTTCTAAATTCATCCTCGTATTAATTTAATCATCGTGATCGGATCTAGGCTTTTGGGTTTTAATTCCGCTGCGCATGTTTGCTCAAAACCCAACAGTGGTATCAGAGCCCCGTTCATCATGATTATTTTAATAATAACATGTTAATGATATAATTGGATTATATGTTTTGGCATGCTATGTGAATTTGGATTCAAGATGTTTATGTGATCTGAGTTTTATGTTTGTATATGAGATATATTGAAATCATAAAATCGCACCGTTTAAATACGTTATGTGGGATCTACGATTGCAATAATAATTTGATTATTATGTTCCTTTAGATTATCAAAAATTAATTGGATTGATTTGTTGATGATCTTTGATTCATGAATAAATCGTTTATTCAAGGTTTTGATGAACATGATGATATGATCATTATGAACACCAAATCCTAAATGAATCGGGAAAGCAATCTTAGAATTAAAATTCGACAAGAAAATTTGTTCTGTTCGTGGTGCTCGGCCGAGCAGTCTATAAGACTCGGCCGAGCAGAGTCGTCAGAAGCAAAGGGTTTTCCGGAACACAGAGGCGCTCGGCCGAGCACCTTAAAGGACTCGGCCGAGCAGGTTGATTTTGGACAGAATTTGTTTTTCAGATGGTTGGTTTTAGAAACCGTATTTCCTGAAATTAAATGGCTTGTTTAAAATCACTTTGGATTGAATTTGTTTGTCAGATGGCTGGTTTGAGAAACCGTGTTTCCTGAAAACAAATATCAAGGTCAAAGTAATGAATTGATGGGACAAAAGAATTTAGAATCGAGTTACTTTATGTAAGGGATTGTGGATGCCTATTGGCTTAGTTTCGATCTTACATAGATGTTTCTTCTAGTTTCTAAATTTGGTACGGGATTGTGGATGCCTTCTGGCTTAGTTTCGACCGTACAATCGTGCTCTCAATAATGTGTTAAAGAATTTATCCCCATAAATCAATCACATGAAATCTTAATTTAATTAATGAGATTAGTTAAATTATTAACCGTTGCTTTATGTGTTTATATTATGTGACTATAAACATTGACCATCCTATATGTCATGAACCTTCTTTAAAATTTAAGTTCCATGCCAATCCATGATTAAAACACTTGTGAGTACGTGGGTAGTTTTGTGTGGGTTACGCCCTAGCGTAGGTGCATTGATTCTATCCATTTATGAGCAAGATGAGGAAACAGTGATTCCTATACGTTTAAAATGGTTTAACTTAATTAGGCTATCAAAACAGTTTTGGGCCTAAGGCACAGATGACATTAAAACATGTTAGATATACGATATCTAAAATCTCATAAAAGATCTAAGAGTCATATACGATATGATTGACAAGGAGTTGTCTACCTAAATAACTTATTTTGAGCAGTCGTGCCCTAGCCGACTCAAAGTTAAGTGAAATATGGATCTTAGCCCATTCAAATTGTATTATACATTGGATGTATATGAAGGTTATATAATTTAGTGGGAGTATTTATGAAATACAATCTATATATCTTTTAAATGACTGGTATGAAATATAGGTGTATATTTATTTGCATATTTGTGTAGAATATTTTCTTAAACTTTAATTATGTTTATTACTGTTTGTTCTTCAGAATGGAAATTATTCATGAGCTTAAGAATTGTTCTAAAGCAAGAATGGAAATTATACATTCTTAATAATCCTGAGTAACCTAAATTGCAATATTAATTTGATTAATATGTTCCGTAGGATCATCAAAATTTAATTTGATTAACTTGTTGATGATCTTAGATTCATGAATAAATTGTTTATTCTTGGTTTTGATAATCATGGTGATTTGATCACCATGAGCACCAAATCCTAAATGAATCAAGAAATGCAATTATAGGATAAATTTGGAAATTTAAAATCTACCGCTTCTAAGATAAATATTTTGAGTTGAATTTAATTATCAGATGATTGGTTTCAGAAACCATGTTTCCTGAAATTAAATGTCAAGTTCAAGATTAATCTGGGATTGAATCTAATTTCAGACGGCTGGTTTGCGAAACCAAGTTTCCTGAAAAGTGATGTCAATTAAGAATTCAGATAAACTAAAATTAGAATCTTGAATTGTTCTTGATTGCTGAAGTTAGTCGAATTGATGAGACATTGGTTTGTGCTCTCAATATCTGAACTATCATGCGGAAAGATAATGACCTAAGTCGAAAATTCGATTTTGACTTTATGATTTTCTAAAAGGAAGGATTAAAAGCTAAAGGTAAGACAAACGTTGTCAAACCTAAAGGAAATAATTGTGGCTAAAATTATGACTTTGAATAATGCAATTTGGTAATGTGGCAATTTGATTGAGCATTTAAAATTGCAATCAAAATTTTGGATGATCAATAAAAAGTGAATGGTAGTGAGACAACCACAAAGGATATTTATGCTATAAAATTAATCTTTCTAATTTTAATCATTGGGTATTGGATACCGGATTGGATCCCACATTTGTATAAATGTGCAACAATTAATAAAAAAAAAGACTATTTATAAAAGGTAAAGTTAATCTGCGAATGATAATGATGCAAGAGTTGCAACATTGTTCGTGGAACACTTATGAAGTGGCTTTGCTCATTAAGTAGAAAGTATTATTTTGTTATAAGATAATGAAGGATATTTATTTCTTATTTGGAATAAAAAAGAGCTTTATTTATTATGATTTGCTTTATAGTATTGTTAAATCATATAAATAAATCTCATATCCTAAATCTTGAAGAACAAAATAATAAATAAGACTATAACATAAATAATTAAATTCTCAAGGCATTATTGTTTTGATCAAATAAATGAGAAACGCATATCTAAAATTCCATGGGACGGAGTTTTAAAGTCATACGATTTTGAATCATATGATTTATGCAAATCTTATTTACTTGGATTAAGACAACTTTTACTAGGAGTAGTAAAAGGCTGATATCTTATTAGACCTAATACATGTCGATGTATATGGTTCATTAAGTAGCAATGCTAAAAGAGGATTTTGGTAACTTGGCAAAATTATTCAGAAATCCCGATTCGATCGTGATAATGAATAATTGAACCAAGAATTTGACAATCATCTTTAGGTTGTGAAATTGTTTCACAAATTAACTCCACCGAGAACACCATTTAGAATGATGTGTCTACGTGGAGATGTAGAACATTATTGGATATGGTTCATTAGATGATAAAGTCAAATTGATCTTCCATTATTTATTTTGGGGTTATGTTTTGGAAATCGCTATAATTACACTAATTTGAGTACCATTAAAATAGGTTCAAAGGTACCATATGTGATATGGAATGAAAGAAAACTTGGTTTGTCTTTCATAAAGATTTAAGATGGTGAGACTTTTTGCGAAAAGACTTGTTTGGAACAAGCTCACACTTAAATCTAATAAATGTATTTTCATGGGATATCCCAAGGAAACTTGAGGATATTATTTTACTTCTAAGAAACAAATTGTATGTTGCTTGTAATGGTACTTTTCTAGGTAAATTGTTTATCTCTAAAAGAATCAGTGGGAGTAAAATATATCTCGAATGGTTCGAGACCTAGAAGATAACATAGAACCTTAGATGGAAGTTGAATGAACTTTCGCAAGGAGTTGTGGAAATTCGTTCAAATTACACAAGTTAATTGCATATATGATAGGATACAATCTATAATGAGAAATATTGGATTTCTTATTAAAGAAAGTATAAGAGGTAAAGTTCATTGAGAATGGTATATTTACTTCCTATCAAAATGCAATGTCCGCTCCATTTTAGATTAATGGCCTGGAGTCATAAAATCTATAAGGCAATCCATGTATATTAATCAAGTTTGGAACTTGATCTTTCTAACCTAAGGTGTAAAAACCAAAGGATGGAATCAAGTTTTCTTGGAGAAAACTAACATGGGTAGCAAAGGAACATACTAATTAAGCAAGATTAAATGTGAAAAGGTTGACTCATATTTCGACTACGATAAAACTTTCTCACTTGAAGTCATGCTTTAAGTTATTAGAATTCTCATTGTTATATCTTCATATTTGGAATATGAAATTTGACAAATGGATATCAAAACAGCGTTTCTTAACTGGAACTCACTTAAGGATGTATTGGATACAACCTGAAGGTTTTGATAGTCTAGAAATTCTAATAAAGTATGTATGTTGCGGAAATCCATGAGATGGATTGAAGCAAGCTTCTTGGAGTTGAAACAATCATTTTGATGGAGCGTTCAAATCGTTTGAAATTCATCAATAATGAGACTTGTGTTTGCTAAGAAATTAGTGGGAGCATAGTCTAATTCCTAGTCTTAAATATATGTCTAACATATAGTTCATTTGAAAGAGTTTCTTAATGAAAGGACTTAAGAATAAGCCGCTTATATCCTTGAAATTAATATCTATTGATATTAATCTAGGAAGTTGATTGGTTTGTGTTAAAGTACTTATGGAGACAATGTACTGAATTGTTCAGTATGCAAGACTCTTGGAGAAGAACTTTCGAAGTTGTCTAATGACAGTGTTCTTAGCAAGACTTAGTCTTAGTGGAAGACTAATGAGCAAGAATACATTATTAGGATTCCATATGCTTCGGCAATTGGATCTATCATGAATGTCATATTATGTACTTAGACGGTATAACTCGTATACTTGGAGTATGATGAGAACATACTAATCGTATCCTAGTGAAAGTCATTAGATAATGATCAAGAATATCCTTGTGTACTTTAGAAGAACTAAGGATGCATTCTTGATGGTTGTTGGAATGGGAGATGATCTAGTAAATGGTTACATAGATACATGCTTCCACATCGACAAGGGTAATTTAAATCGCAGTATAAACATATGTTTAAAATAAGTGCTATTAGTTGGAATAGTTCCAAGCAAATACACTATAATTTATTCTACGAATAAAATTGAGTATTTAGTTACAAGAGTTGTAGCTAATAGAGTTGTTTGAATATAGATGTTATTAGTAAAACTAGAAATAGTTTATAGTGATACTAATCCAATGGACCTTGTTGTGAAATAACGGTTATTGCACAAGCTAAGGTGCCAATGGCTCATCTATGATCCAAACACGGGCTCAGACGTTTCCATCTCTACGAGAAATCGTTGACATGGGAAGTGTCAAAAATATGCAAAATACCTTATGATGATAACAAAGACAATCATCTTACATGTGCTCACTTGCAAAATGATGGAGATCATAACTTAGCTCAATGGGTATTGGATACACGTTGATTGGGCCTAGTGCAAGTGGGAGATTGTTGGAATTATGCTCTAGACCCTTGAGAAAGGCCTTACGTTACATCATTTGTTTTGGAGATAACAACCTTGGGTTATTATATGTTTTACATGTTTATTATAATAATCCCCGTCCCTAGAACTTATGAAGAACTAGTATAAGTTTAATTGATGATCATGTGATGATCATGTGTATTAGATACAGATTAATCTTATGGGTACATGTTGGTGACCATGTACTGGACATGACCCACCTATGAGATTTATGTCATGGTCAAATGTCATAATTAAATCTCATAATAGTTATATCATTGATATCCTTAGACCTGAGATTATTACAGTCTTCCACATGATGAACATTTTGTTTGACGTACTCAAACGTCACTCCTAACCGGGTGGTTATAAAGGCTACGATTGGCATAATCGGATTCATGTAGGGAAAGGTAATAAGTCAATATGGGATTTGTCCCTCTCTCAAGAGAGATATCTGCTTAGGCCTCTCGTGGAGTGAGATTGATGAAATGCGTGGCCGCGCTCAAATGAATTGATGAGATCAATACCATTTGCTCATTATCAATATACTCAAGATCGAGAAAGCATTGAACAATATAAGTTTACATGAACCATGACTTATGTTCAATATGATATCGTGAGACAAAAGGATTGTGATATATTCTATTGAGGATTACGAACTTCTTTAAGTTATATTAATTGGGTAGTCATGATGGCTTGCTAGAGTCCGCTCATGATTTATGAGTTTGACCTTGGTTGGACTCATTGACAACTTGATATAATCCTATGGGGTCACACACAAAAGAACGAATTGTTTAAAAGGCTAAAAATGACTTTTTGCTGGTGCTCGGCCGAGCACCTCAAAGGACTCGGCCAAGCATGAGAAACAGAAAGTTTTGACACAGAGGTGCTCGGCCGAGCACCTTATAAGACTCGGCCGAGCAGGCCCTGTTTGGGCCCAAAATCTGATTTCGTGTTTTGACGGGTTTTGACCTATTTCTCCTAAAAGGTTTAGGACTAATGGTTTTAAATACCTCTCTCTTAACCCTAATCAGTATGTATTGATATTGTATCATTATTGGTAGCCTCCATGTGTTTGAGAAACATATTTCTTGAGTTTAGATTGAGAATCAAAAGCTCAAGAACACCAATAAAATCATATAGCCTTTGAAGATTAGAAAAGCGTGTTTTCAAAGAAATGGGTCTAGCAATCCAAATCTAGAATCGTTCTAGATATTCGTTCGCGTGTGGATAAACATAGAGGGCGTTGGCATCAACTCCTTCAAAGTTCGTGATCCAAGTGTTGCGGTCGTTCCTGTGTTCGTGATTCGAAGAAGCGCGAAGAACAAAGATTGAAGATCTCAGAATTTTAAAGCTCCGTCACGGTTAGTGTTCTAAATTCATCCTCGTATTAATTTAATCATCGTGATCGGATCTAGGCTTTTGGGTTTTAATTCCGCTGCGCATGTTTGCTCAAATACATAGGGACCCGATTATCACTTAAGCCCCAGCTCTCGCGATAAGCGTGAACCTATATATTTCCGAACAAGCAAGGTGACCAGCTGGACTCAAACAAGAATGCACAAGTAGATGTTTACTTGAACTACAAGAGTATAGAACTAAGTCCAAAAGTAGTGGACTAGCTCTTCAGGAACCATGTAATCATGTGCTCACCAAATACAAGTACACGTATGCTATATTTGCAAATACAAATCAGTATAACAATGGCACATAATGTGTCCACGTAACACAATCAAGCTAAATTAGAGTCTATTAATAACAGACCCCAACCAAGTAGTAGGGTATGTCATTCTATATCACTTTGTCATATGCCATATTTGCACGTACATATTCATATAACCTTTAACACACTAATGTGTCTATCACGATACCCTTACTTTCAAGTAGAGCCCAACATCTTAGACTCTAAGCACGTAATCTAATAGGTCGTATTGTACCTAGTCATAATCATATCTCGCATATATGTATCATTAATAATCAAATACATTTCCCAACACATATTGTGTTCTATAATCCTTGTTTTATGAATTATCTTCATATTACACTAGTCCCTCATTCTTTAGGAACTCAATTCAAGAACCAGATATCTTCTTTATACTTTATATACTTCATTGAGTATACGCACGACTAAAACCAAGTACTAGCACATTAGTGCTTGTTCATAGCACTTTCAATACACACGTATTAGATTCGAGTATGTCTTAGAGTTGTTCATTCTCTATCTAGTTCCACATTCTAACTCTTTGGTTATTAATACCAAGTATCAAGTAGTCAACAAGCCACATTCTATCAAGTAATTATGTGCAAGATTTGCACATACACATCAATGATAGTTCTAACACGTTAGTGCTTGTTCATAGCACTTTCAAGTTCATTACCATACACACGTATTGGTTTCAAGTCATGTACAAGATTTTATCATCTTACATTCAAGTTCTTAATCCAATTCTTTGGATGTTCAAGACATGTACAATAATTAATTATCTTATACTTCAAGTTCAAGCTAAGTAAAAGAGTTACATATCTTATACTTACAAGTTCATCATCCTATAGATTGGATGTTCAAGCTCAAGACATTGTTCTAGTGCCCCCAAGGTACACAAACATTGGAATCAAGACACATAACACATTAGTGCTTGTTTATAGCACTTTCAAGACATATAAAAGAGTTGTTACTCTTATACTTAAGTTCTCATTTGAGTTCTATAAGTGTTCATGTTCAAGACTAAGTTCCAATGTCCCAAAAGGTACATTTACACTTACTAGGACATCCTATACTAAGGCTCTATGCCTTAGGAGGGATAAGCTTTCATTTCCTTTTAGGTTTAAAACACTTTTGTTGAAACAGGGGACCGGGCGGGCGCCTACGATGGACCGGGCGGCCGCTCGTTATAGCACTTTTGAAACCAAAACTTCTGATGAAATGGGCGGGCGCTCGGTATCTATGTGGGCGGGCGCCTGGTACAATTTCAGCAAACACTAAATTTCTTTCCAGGCCTAAAATTCTCCGTCCCAAGCGTAGGAGTATACTTTCACTAACCCTTAGGCAATACACAGGACACTATTTCAAGCTCAATTCATTTCTTTTACCGTTCCACAAATAATAGGATAATTTCCTTTTATTTCAATTAAATATTTCACTGTCCCAAAAGTATAAGTATAATTTTCTAATATACTAATATAATCATTTAGGGATACTTCCATTCATTTCCCCGTACCACAAATAATGGTACAATTTTTCTAATAATATTTAAATCAAGTTAATATTTTACCGTCTCACGAATAGGAGTATAATTTTCTTAACTTTTCCAAGTCATTCCCATTCCCAGGTTCAAGCTTTTCATTCTTGTTTTTCATACGAATACTCCCTTTGTCCCAAATTTACAAGTATCACAAAATTCATTCAATTTGCGAAATTAACAAGCACAAGTATCAAGAATAACATATAGGCATGTTATTACAAGCAAGGGGGAGCTAGTGACTTACCTAGTCCGAAATCAAACTCACCCAAACTAATTTCTGTTCGGCAGGAAATGCTCTACTCACCGCCCTGATCATCTATGCGAAGTCGGATTTTCAAACAGAGACATAATTAAGCGAGAGGAGTCGAGAATAGGGTAAAACTTAACTTTCTTTTATGAAACAGAGAGAAAGTACGAGAGAATCTGAGAATAATCAACCCAGGAAGAGGAAAACCAACTTTATCCTTACAAACTTTCAAATAATTTCACTTAGACCCTCCAAGTTTCAATTTTGACAAAAAGGCCCTTCAAGTTTCAATTTGAGCATTTTAGCCCCTAAACTTTATTTTTCACAAATGACCCTAATGTTTCAACTTTGAACACTTAGGACCTAAACTGGCTCAATTAGTTAAATAATTAACTCAAATAAAATAGCATATAATTATGCAACACAAGAATTTAACAGGAATTAGGACGGGCGTTACATTCAAAACATAAAGAAGAGTTGTTACTCTTATACTTAAGTTCTCAATTCAATTCATTGAATAATCATGTTCAGGACTCACTTCTGATGCCCCTAAGGTGTCACAACACTTGCTAGGATATCTTATACTAAGGCTATATGCCTTAGGAGGGGTAATGTCACGACCCGAAAACTAGGCTCTATTTTATTAGTAATAAATAATTATTATTTATTTATTTGCTTATTTATTTATTTAAATTATTTAGTTATTTAAATATTTATGTGTGCACTTTATGTGTCATAATAAATTATGTCTAGCATTTTATTGGTCTTTTGTGCTAGTGTAGAGTTTTGGGGTCTTAATTGTTAGTAGGGAGTGTAAGTATTTGTGTATAGTGTAGAGGAGGGGCCTGAGTGTAAGTTTTTGGAAATAATTTCCCCTACACCCTCTCCTCTCCCCAATTCCCAGCTCATCTCTCTCACTCCATCTCCCTCTCTCTTCCATTGCCAAAGAATGGCTAAGTTCTCTCTCACTTCTCTCTACATTTCCATCATCTTCCTCTCTTTATTTCTCATTTATTAAAACATGAATCATGTTTAGATCGTCGATAGGATCGTAGGAAGCCAAGAAATGTCGAGTTCCGTCACCTTTGAGAAAATCCGGGTAAGTTGCTTTTCCCCCATTTTTGTGTTAAAATGTTCATATCATGTTTATATTATGCTTGATGTGTTATATTTGAAGTTTGGTTGAGTTTGGAGTTTATTTGGAATTTATTTGGAGTTTTGGTCAAAAATGGTGATTTTAGGAATGTTGGGTTTGAATCTTGATCTTGGTTGATGAATGGTATTATTTGAGTCCCCATTCTAGTTATAAGTTGTTTTGGGTTCATCTTTATGCTTGGTGGAAGGTTGATTATGTTTGATTTTGGTTGTAATATGAAATGGGTAAGAAAATTGGTAGAAACCCAGATTTTGGCCGGATTTCGTCCCTCCGGGCAAGGAGGCGCGCGCACCATGTTTTGGGAGGCGCGCGCACCCTTTTCTGCTTCGAAATCGCAGCCTTCTGACCTTAGGAGGCGCGCGCATCACTTTTTTTGGAGGCGCGCGCATCCCCCCTTTTTCCAGTTTGTCCGTTTTTCGTTCGATCTTCCGGAGGCCATAACTTTCTCATCCGGACTCCGTTTTAGGCGTGTAAACTATCGTTTCGAAGATCTCTTCGAGTACTACAAGATGATATAGGTTTTTCAGTTAAGTTATAAGTTTTATACTTCGGGATTTTATTGGGTGTTTGAGGATAAGAGGAGTTGTATCGATCCATTGTGAACAAGTTGTGTAAATCCAATTGAGTGACTTTATTGAGTTGTTATGATCATTTTATGATATAAGTGAGGACTTCATACCTTGAGACCCTTTAATTGAAAGTTATTTTAATGATCGGATTGATTTTAGAATAAGACTTGGTCTAGGTCTTAGGTGATATCCTATAGTACCTAGAGGGTTGTTTTGGAACACTAAAGTGTAGGGTTTAGTCCGGTCGTGATCATGTTCTAATAAGGGTAACCTTTTGGATTCGTTTGGGGTGTTTAGAATTGGTTTGTTATGGACGGAGGTAAAGTGTGAATTGGCAATTGGGTACTTACGGTTTGATTAACCTTAAGGTGTATTCAGTCTGATTTCCTACTTTGGAATTCCAGGTGTGATGAGATGGTTGAGTTCATAGTCCTAGTATATCTTTATGAGTAAATGTTTAGGGTCATTTTGGTAATAGTCATTGTGCTATTTGTGAGTGACCGTTTGGGTTGTGCTCTTAATGAGTAACTTATGGGTATCATATTTAGGATGTGTTTGGTATGGAACCTTGTCTTGGAATCATTGTTTTAATGATCAATATTGTTGGGCTCCTTATGAACAATTCTGTTTATCGTGGTTGAACTCTTTTATGAAAGACTTCCCGTTGTCGTCGTTGTTGACTCTTCTTGAGTAATAGTTGCATCCTTATGGTAATTATTGGGTATGGTTCCTTGTGAACAAGCGTGTTATGGTATTTGACTAAGTATGGTTTGAGAATGTTGGGTTGGGTCCGTTTGTGACCATGTTTGCAATTTATGAATGTGGATAACCGTTTAACTCTTTTTGAGTAGCTTCATGTGTTGATGTTGTTGTTGATCTTTTTATGAGAAATGGTTTGCATCCTTTGTGATGATTTTGGCTTGGTTCCCTACTTTGGAATCAATGCCCCGTTGTTGTTTCAAGCGAGTATTTATTACTATGTGCTTGTATAGAGTCCAGCTGGCATTGTTGTGTTTGTTTTGGGCAGTGATGTATATTATAATGGCACGAGCCAAGTCCAGTATAATGTACTTCACTGGTAACCCAGTTTCCCCATGTTCAGTGGCCTTGAGTGGGATGCCCCTTCCCGTGATCGTGGTTGGGATGAGCTAGCTCCTATGGTGAGTATTCTAGCTACACGCTTGGTGGTATGACTTTGTGTTATTTCCCCATTACTGGTTGTTGTTGTTACTTGGTTCCGGAACCGGCTTCAGCTCGTTCATGCTGCTCAACGGACTCTTCTCAAAGGATGGTGTTCCGTTTATAGAACCTTGGCTCAATATCCACTTATGAGTGTTTATTTCCGCATTATGTGTTATATGATGAGTGGACCATATCTTTCATGTCATATGAATTGTGAATGCTTTTTGATATTGTTCCTTTGTGATTATCATGATAGCATGACACCTAGTTGCATTTAGTAACTTACTGAGATTTTTCTCACCCCGTTTTCTTGTTTCAAATTGTTTTTCTCAACCCCCCCCCAGGAAAGCATGTGGTAGCGATTTGAGGTTAATTGTAGCGGGAAACTTCTGAGCAGATTGATCTCCTTTGGACTAGTTGCTCTCCGGCGCCTTTATGTATTTTGAGAGGTAGTGGTTGCTTAGTGTTTTGCAAAGACTGTTGTCCTTTGAGTAAATGTATAATTAGTTAAGTCTTGCTTCCGCAATTGTATTTAATCTCCGAGTTATCTCCTCGTTGAGGAGTTGTTTGTGTATATTGGTGTTATGGTTGAATTCACGCGCCCGGTTTGGCATTTAGCGTTTCGGAGATGTGTAGTATGTGAATTTTATATTTATGAATTTTTGGAATTTTTGGGGCGTGACAGTTGGTATCAGAGCAATGGTTTTAGACCTTGCAAGGGAATAAGAACTCTGATATTGAATAGGTTTCAACACTGGGGTGTTATGATTTTGAGCGGTTTAGAGAAACTAAGTTTTATTTGAGGTCAACTAGTTGCCTTTAATAGTAAGGTTTGAGATCGATGAAGTGAGACGATTAAGTTATTGAGAAATTGGGGTGATCAATGATATCTTGTACCTTGTTTCAAGGATTTTTGATATATATTCTTTAGGATATATGGGAATTGTTTTGATTCGAAATTTTGGGTTTCAGGTTAACTATCAGTTTGGATAGAGTTTATGGCCTTAATTGGTTGAGTTATGGAGGTGATTTTGACGTCGATTGGCCATTCTCTTGTGATATTTGAGGCATAGGACTGGTATTAATAGTATTGTTTCCATTGGGGTCGGCTGGTTTGAGAATCGAAGTGTGAGTCTTTGAATACTTGGGCGTACCTATTTTGTAAAGTGGAAATGCCTTGTGCTATATTCGTATGTTTGCCTCATTAGGTGATTTATGTTGAGGTGTGTCCCCGAGTACGAAATTTCGTGATTGCTAATGATGGAGGTAAGGTGATTTGGTCATGCCGCTTATATGGAGTGTTGACAAGTTAAGTAGTATGGTTTAGCTTTCTATGCGGTCCGAATCTCTTGGTTGTCATTGATTTGTGGTGAGTATTTCTATACTGATTGTGTGACCTTGCTTAGAGGCATAATGGGTTATAAGTGGGTGCATCTTTGGTGAGAAGTTATATTAATCTTCATGGGAGAAAGGTGTAGTAGAGATTTGAAAGAATGCTTAAAGATGAGTATGAGCAGATATTTCATTTTGGTCACTAAATTCGTAAATAATTCCGACCGGTCTCTGAGTGGTTGGGAAGCTTGATTGAATAGTGTGGATTGAGTTTTAATAGATTCTTATCTAATTCGTCGATCTTCGAGTTGAGTGATTTTGGTTCTAAATGGGATATTTTCACAAAATTCAATTAGGTCACCATGGCGAATTAGTGTTTGTTATCTTATATTGGTGAATTAGTAAATTCCTGCAGTTGATCAGTGGTTTAGTCAGAGTTTGATTGATAAGGGGCTATTGTTAGTCAAAGGTCGAATATGAGGAAATAACGAAGGCAATTTCTATTATGGGGTTCGTTTATTTTGAATTCTTGGTTATATCATTGGGAAGGATAAATGACATAGTGTTATCGAAGATTGTTATTTTAAATCGTAATTTGATTTTGGGAGTGAATGACTTAATGTTATACTGATACACACCAAGTTGTAGGCTGAGAATTATTACCCATTTGGGATTTTATTTAAAATTGCTTGGAGGAGCAAGGGTTCGCAAGTTTTAACATGAGCTAGAGGATTTATTGTTTTGTAATGGGTTCTTGAGGTATTAATTGATCTCTGCAAGTGTAGACAAATATGTAAAATGAGATACGCATATTTTGGGATTTCTTGACTTTAGTAAGAACCGATGAATGTGAAATCAACTTTCGATTATTAAAATAAAGATTGATGATAATTTAAGTATTGATATGGTTTTGTGGATTTAGCTAGTATCACTGTTATCTTGCAAGGTATAACCGGTGTTATGTTTTCTTGGAGATAAGTCAAGTTTTCCATTTTAGTGAAGCTGATCAGCTTGTTATCGATAATGATGCTTCCAAATAGGGACTGAGGTAAGTAACGATTAGAAGTGATGAAGTATTTATGTGTGTTTCGAGGATTAACTCTTGATAAATAGAACTATCTATGACTTGGGATGGATTGTGATATTATTGGCATTTCCTTAGCAGATTGTTTATTCTATTTTATTTTGGGACCAAGTTGAAATGTTATGTTAATGGACTATCAAAAGTGGACAGATATATTTCCTTAGAAAACTAAGTATGAAATAATGCAAGTAGATTCGAGGAATTCAAAGAGTATGACTGTATGATGTTCCATCTTATAAGGAAAGCGAGTATAGTGGTGGGATCATATTTAACCGGATAGTTGATAACGGTAAAATTTTGAGTATATCATTGAGTCATTGGGTGACAGAAATTGTTAGCTCTATTCCTTCTCTTATTTGTTCGGGTAGTAGTATGTTATGGGTTGATGTATAGATCATCAATACGTACGGAAGAACCGGAAAAGTAAAACTTATGAATATTGGTGAATTAAGGGTTGGTTGAGGACATAATGCTGATCGGGATCGAATCAGTTATGTTTCAGGATCGGTGATCAAGTGATAGTCTTGGGAATCTGAAATTCCGGATGAAAGAGGAAGTTGACTTTAGAATGTTTAATACGAGTATACTTGAGATATGTGTGTGTAATATATGTTGGGTTATTGAGTCGTGGAGACTATGTTTGAATTATCTAATGGGTACTTGTTTGGGGTTATGAGTGCTATTTGGGGACCGATATTTTGTAGCCTCGTTATGACTGCGTGTCATGATTTTGATGAGAGAATTCGCGGGTGAATTCTTTTTAAGGAGGGTAGATTGTCACGACCCGAAAACTAGGCTCTATTTTATTAGTAATAAATAATTATTATTTATTTATTTGCTTATTTATTTATTTAAATTATTTAGTTATTTAAATATTTATGTGTGCACTTTATGTGTCATAATAAATTATGTCTAGCATTTTAATTGGTTTTTTGTGCTAGTGTAGAGTTTTGGGGTCTTAATTGTTAGTAGGGAGTGTAAGTATTTGTGTATAGTGTAGAGGAGGGGCCTGAGTGTAAGTTTTTGGAAATAATTTCCCCTACACCCTCTCCTCTCCCCAATTCCCAGCTCATCTCTCTCACTCCATCTCCCTCTCTCTTCCATTGCCAAAGAATGGGTAAGTTCTCTCTCACTTCTCTCTACATTTCCATCATCTTCCTCTCTTTATTTCTCATTTCTTAAAACATGAATCATGTTTAGATCGTCGATAGGATCGTAGGAAGCCAAGAAATGTCGAGTTCCGTCACCTTTGAGAAATCCGAGTAAGTTGCTTTTCCCCATTTTTGTGTTAAAATGTTCATATCATGTTTATATTATGCTTGATGTGTTATATTTGAAGTTTGGTTGAGTTTGGAGTTTATTTGGAATTTATTTGGAGTTTTGGTCAAAAATGGTGATTTTAGGAATGTTGGGTTTGAATCTTGATCTTGGTTGATGAATGGTATTATTTGAGTCCCCATTCTAGTTATAAGTTGTTTTGGGTTCATCTTTATGCTTGGTGGAAGGTTGATTATGTTTGATTTTGGTTGTAATATGAAATGGGTAAGAAAATTGGTAGAAACCCAGATTTTGGCCGGATTTCGTCCCTCCGGGCAAGGAGGCGCGCGCACCATGTTTTGGGAGGCGCGCGCACCCTTTTCTGCTTCGAAATCGCAGCCTTCTGACCTTAGGAGGCGCGCGCATCACTTTTTTGGAGGCGCGCGCATCCCCCCTTTTTCCAGTTTGTCCGTTTTTCGTTCGATCTTCCGGAGGCCATAACTTTCTCATCCGGACTCCGTTTTAGGCGTTTAAACTATCGTTTTGAAGCTCTCTTCGAGTACTACAAGATGGTATAGGTTTTTCAGTTAAGTTATAAGTTTTATACTTCGGGATTTTATTGGGTGTTTGAGGATAAGAGGAGTTGTATCGATCCATTGTGAACAAGTTGTGTAAATCCAATTGAGTGACTTTATTGAGTTGTTATGATCATTTTATGATATAAGTGAGGACTTCATACCTTGAGACCCTTTAATTGAAAGTTATTTTAATGATCGGATTGATTTTAGAATAAGACTTGGTCTAGGTCTTAGGTGATATCCTATAGTACCTAGAGGGTTGTTTTGGAACACTAAAGTGTAGGGTTTAGTCCGGTCGTGATCATGTTCTAATAAGGGTAACCTTTTGGATTCGTTTGGGGTGTTTAGAATTGGTTCGTTATGGACGGAGGTAAAGTGTGAATTGGCAATTGGGTACTTACGGTTTGATTAACCTTAAGGTGTATTCAGTCTGATTTCCTACTTTGGAATTCCAGGTGTGATGAGATGGTTGAGTTCATAGTCCTAGTATATCTTTATGAGTAAATGTTTAGGGTCATTTTGGTAATAGTCATTGTGCTATTTGTGAGTGACCGTTTGGGTTGTGCTCTTAATGAGTAACTTATGGGTATCATATTTAGGATGTGTTTGGTATGGAACCTTGTCTTGGAATCATTGTTTTAATGATCAATATTGTTGGGCTCCTTATGAACAATTCTGTTTATCGTGGTTGAACTCTTTTATGAAAGACTTCCCGTTGTCGTCGTTGTTGACTCTTCTTGAGTAATAGTTGCATCCTTATGGTAATTATTGGGTATGGTTCCTTGTGAACAAGCGTGTTATGGTAGTTGACTAAGTATGGTTTGAGAATGTTGGGTTGGGTCCGTTTGTGACCATGTTTGCAATTTATGAATGTGGATAACCGTTTAACTCTTTTTGAGTAGCTTCATGTGTTGATGTTGTTGTTGATCTCTTTATGAGAAATGGTTTGCATCCTTTGTGATGATTTTGGCTTGTTTCCCTACTTTGGAATCAATGCCCCGTTGTTGTTTCAAGCGAGTATTTATTACTATGTGCTTGTATAGAGTCCAGCTGGCATTGTTGTGTTTGTTTTGGGCAGTGAAGTATATTATAATGGCACGAGCCAAGTCCAGTATAATGTACTTCACTGGTAACCCAGTTTCCCCATGTTCAGTGGCCTTGAGTGGGATGCCCCTTCCCGTGATCGTGGTTGGGATGAGCTAGCTCCTATGGTGAGTATTCTAGCTACACGCTTGGTGGTATGACTTTGTGTTATTTCCCCATTACTGGTTGTTGTTGTTACTTGGTTCCGGAACCGGCTTCAGCTCGTTCATGCTGCTCAACGGACTCTTCTCAAAGGATGGTGTTCCGTTTATAGAACCTGGCTCAGTATCCACTTATGAGTGTTTATTTCTGCATTATGTGTTATATGATGAGTGGACCATATCTTTCATGTTATATGAATTGTGAATGCTTTTTGATATTGTTCCTTTGTGATTATCATGATAGCATGACACCTAGTTGCATTTAGTAACTTACTGAGATTTTTCTCACCCCGTTTTCTTGTTTCAAATTGTTTTTCTCAACCCCCCCCCCAGGAAAGCATGTGGTAGCGATTTGAGGTTAATTGTAGCGGGAAACTTCTGAGCAGATTGATCTCCTTTGGACTAGTTGCTCTCCGGCGCCTTTATGTATTTTGAGAGGTAGTGGTTGCTTAGTGTTTTGCAAAGACTGTTGTCCTTTGAGTAAATGTATAATTAGTTAAGTCTTGCTTCCGCAATTGTATTTAATCTCCGAGTTATCTCCTCGTTGAGGAGTTGTTTGTGTATATTGGTGTTATGGTTGAATTCACGCGCCCGGTTTGGCATTTAGCGTTTCGGAGATGTGTAGTATGTGAATTTTATATTTATGAATTTTTGGAATTTTTGGGGCGTGACAGGTAAAGCTTCATTTCATTTCGAGTTAGAACACTTTTTGTGGAATCAGGGGAATGGGCGGTCGCTCACTCCTACCCGGGCGGCCGCACACTAGACAGGTGAATCCTTTGAAAAACCTTCCAGAAAGATGAGCGGTTGCACAAGCCATTTTGGGCGGTCACACAGAGCTATTTTCAGCCAATACTCATTTCTTTCCCAGGGTGATTAATTCTCCGTCCCAAATATAGGAGTATACTTTTTACTAACATTTTAACATTCCTAGGAGTGCATTAACAAGCTTAAACAACTATTCCAAGTTACTCTTTCTTTTCCCGTACAGTATATTTATACTCCCTTTGTCCCAAAATTACAAGTATCACAAAAATCACCCCAAACACGAAATTGACAAGCACAAGTATCAGGAATAACATATATGAATGTTATTACAAGCAAGGGGGAGCTAATAACTTACCTAGTCCGAAATCAAAGTCAAGGAAATTTATTTCTGTTCGGCCGGAAACGCTCTATTCGACGCCACGAATATTTATACGGGATCGGAATCAAGAACAGATGGATAATTAAACTCGAGGAGTCGAGAATAGGGAGAACCCTAAACCTAGTTTTCTTACACAATGAAAGAACGTAAATGATTTGGGGGAATATGCTTCTCAGAGAAAGATCAAGAAGATATACTTACAAGTTTCCAAAAATAACACTTAGGCCCCTCAAGTTTCACTTTTAACAAAAAGGCCCCTAAAGTCATATTTTCACAAATGACCCAAAAGTCAAAACTAAACATTTAACCACCTTAATATTCTAAAGCAATTAAGAAATTAACCCAAGTAAAACTAACACATAATATGGAAGTTCAAGAATTTAACAAGCAAGTCAAATATTTAACAAGAATAAGGATGGACGTTACAACCAAGCCATACATATGGCTTTAAACAATTTTAATACATATATTTCATTTTCTAAAAACAATCTAGGTCAAAGACCTTAACTACTATCCAACTGTTTCCCCCTTCTATCCTCACTTGGCATATTGGTCTTCTATAGCTTGACTTTTCATGTTTCAATCTATACTACAATAGGAAGCAAGAATAACTGTTTTATAAAAAAAGGTCAGGATTTAATCTGGCAAGTTCAATCCAACGGCTCATATTACTTTCTCCAAAACTGTAACTTCCCACTCTTCTAACCTACGGAAACAACGCCCCTGACCCTGACCACAATTCCGTTTCTCCCTCAAATCTTTTTCCTCTCCGTCTCCAGCGCAGTTACACGAACCTCTCTTCTTCCCCCTTTCAAATTTATCCAGTTTTCCCCCAAATCACAGCGATGAAGAGAGCCTCTTGCCTACACACAGACTGGACAATCACCTCTAACTTGCCTCTTTTCGCTTTTTCCTCAATTTCGATTGTAGGTTCATAAGGCTTTGAATCGCAAGGTCGACTTCATACAAAAGGTTAGAATTTTACTTTCCATCATTCTTTTGTTTTGGTGTTGCTACCGGGATGGGTGTTTTTAGGTTATCGGTATGTATCTTTAATTCATACGTACGTCCTGTTTTGAAAACTTTTCTTTTCAATAGTGATTTACAGTTTTTTAAAATTAATCTTTACTACTCTTTGTTCTATTTCTAGATTAATTTGCGAGTTTTGTGTTTCTGAATTATATATCTTTCTAAAAGAAATCTATCTCATTGCAGTTGATAACTGTTCTACTTAATTGTTACAGTACTTTATTATGCATGTTTTATCAAGCTCTAATTATTCCCATGAGATGTTTTGAGTATACTCCCTTCTTTCCATATCAACTACTCTTATTTTCATTTTTGTAATCTTTATCGCAGATTATTATGTTCCAAGTAGCATCCCAATTTGATTTACCCTACATGTGCACCCTTTAACTACGTTATCTCTAAATAAAAGTTCGATTATATTTTAAGCTCTGATTACCTTTGTCTGTATGTAAAATGGATAAACTTCTACTTTGATTCCCTAATGAGTTTATCAACTGCCTCTTATTGGTGTTATACTGTTGGTAATTCAAATTTCTTAAATATCATTTGAACACTATTATGGCAGTTTGTTTCAACTGTATATAAAGTACAACTGTAATCAGTTGAAAATTTTTTAATCTTTTCTATTGTCAACTTATAATGTTACCCAACATTTTGTTTTGTGATTGAAATTCTCTTCCTTCTGTTGGAAAGTCCACGCTTTCATGATTTCATTTTATGGTAGGGGCTCGGATGGTTACGTGCAATACTGGCTCAAAGATTTGTTTTTAGGGTAACTACAACATGGGGATTTGTTGCAGGGCACGCTCATGCTTTAGTGTGGTTAGCCACTGTCGGGAATTGTGGGGATCTTGGCTCTGATGACTCGACCAGTAGGGTTTGGTCTAGGGAGAAATTAGGTAGCGGCAAGCATGTATGTAACAGTTCTGCACATTGCTATAAAGGCAAGATCAGGTGCATCGTGTTGTTTCTGATGCGTCAAGTGGCAGAGGACATAGAGGATGATGGTTGTACGCTTCGCACGGGCACGGGGAGTCTAGATGGAGTGATTAAGGTGTGGCGGGTGAGTCCATGTCCATGAGTAGCACATGTAGCACATGTTGTCCTCCAACCAAATTGGTTGCTCAGTATTTGAAGTAACTTATTCTAAAATTGTTGGTGCATTTATTGTCAAACTGATGTAATAGCCAAGGACAAATTTAAGCAATATCCATTCATATAACAAAACCATTTTCAAATTATCCGTCATTCCTGTATTGGGTCTGATTTTGCTATTCTAACTTAGTGAATTTCAATATATTCTAGGGTTTTTCAATAGTGTACCTCTTTCAATTTTATTCACTTGACCTCGACCGTACTGTCACCGTGCCATTGGCACGGGTTTGAATACTAGTATTGAAACAAATGAGAGTGAGTATAACTCAGTAAGAAGACCCAATCTATATAAATGCGGAAGCACACAATATACCAAACTAAATATTGTTCACTAATAAAATGTATTTAAAGCTCATAATAAGAGTACCCAAATCATTATTGATACATTTAATTATTTCATTCTCATGCACACAATCTCTTCCCATTTCACACATCCACTTCATGAAACCACCAAATGACACATATTGGGCATTCTCATGCCCAAACCACATTACACCTTGTAACATGTCAGTTAAAATGTATTAACTACATAAAGTTCCAACTTTCTAAATCTTGGCATTATGATTAAACTTGAATCTTTGAAATAAGATGATTATGAATTTTAAGAATTCATGATCATCACAGCTTAAGATAGAGAAAGAATCCAGTGTTACCCAATAAGAGTAAAGCCAGAACCATCACTACCACACTGAACATTCACAGCAATTATTGCCTCTTTCTTCTACTCTTGTTACATAGTCGAGGATAAATGTCTTTGGCTTGCTTTCATTAGATCTCGGTTGGAAGACGAGCGAAGAAGAGGCGTCGACAAGGGAGAAGGTGGCCGGAGTCGGAGTTTGAAGAAAGAATAGTAAGATTTGACGGTAGATGCTAGATCTATGCCTAGTCGGAGGTAGAGAGAGGGTGAACGGAGGTGAGGGGTGGGGCGGTCGGTGGTTGGGATGAGTGATGAGCGGAGATTTAAGTCGGAGAGAGAGAAATAGAGAGATGGAGGAGTGTGCGTCTGGTAGGCGAGGTATGAGAAAGAGGGTAATGTCGTCATTTACAATATCATTAGGCCTCTATGGTCGCTTATTTTGAATTGTTGTGCTAGGTGGTAAATGGAAATATTGGGTTGGACTAAGTGGTAGATTTTCTTAAGATTGGGGACTAGGTGGAAATATTGGGTTGGACTAAGTGGTAGATTTTCTTAAGATTGGGGAGGGAGGAGGAGGGAGTACAAAAGAAAACGAAAAACCAGATGCAGAAACAGAAACCAGATAAACATGAACATTTAAGTCGGCAAAACCACGATCAGCATTTTGTCAAAACGTGAAGCAAAAACCGCAAACCGCCAACAGCTCTCTTCCCCCTTTTCCTCTCTTTTTCAAATTCCAAAACCCTGAAATCCCCACCTATTTAATCTTCTACTCAATCGTATACTCACAATCAAAACACAATCGTTAATAAAAAAAAAACGCTTTTCCGACAGATCAATTTTAGCTATTAGAAATGGCAGACTTATTAGCCGGAGGAGTCGCCGCCGGAGCAAAGGAGAGGAAGATTCTGGTGGCGGTGGATGAAGGGGAAGAGAGCATGTATGCTCTCTCATGGTGCCTGAACAACATCGTATCTTCAGGAAATTCCAAAGATACCATCATCCTCCTCTACGCCAAACCACCCCGCGTTGTGTTTACACTGGACTTGATGGAACAGGTAGGATCCGCCATTCCAATGAAGGTATCTGTTAATTTTGAAACGAAATTGTTTTTTTATTGCGAAATTTGGTGATTTATTAATAATCGATTACGATTGGATAGGGTATATTTTTTTCGAGTGATATATTGGCGACGATGGAGAGGTACAGTCAGGAAGTTGCTGACTCGGTGATTCAAAAGGCTAAGAGACTTTGCAAGGACATCCACAAGGAGGTCAGCCACCATTTTTTTTTATTTTTTATTTTACCAAATTTTCTCTTTATATTTGCAAAATTAAATATTGGATAACAAGAATATTATGAATCTTTGCCATTTAATTGTATAAAAATAAGAATTTTTAGAATGTGTCTTTAATATGAAATTTGGACCATTCATTTAGATTTGGGACTGACGGAGTAGTTCATTTAATCTCATTTTTTTGTCGATCCATTTGAAAATTTGGTAATCAACAAGTTGCTATGGATGGTTGAAACAACAACAATTTTAGAATTTAACGAGGATAATTATCATAAAATGTTGGTAAAAAATAAACTCGAAATGAGTTGGCCGTAAATATAAAATGAGATTATATTTCGGGGATGTAGGGATTATAAATTTGTAATGCAGATGAGGAGAACCCTTATTATTGTTTATTTGGCAGGTAAAGGTGGAGAGTAGGGTGGAGTATGGAGATGCAAGGGACGTGATATGTGAAATGGCGGATAAATTGGGTGTTGATATGTTGGTGATGGCTGCCACGGATATGGGTTGATAAAGAGGGCATTTCTGGGGAGTGTAAGCAATCACTGCACACAGAAGGTAATGTGCCCTGTTTTGATTGTCAAGAAGCCCAAAACTAACGCCGTCAGTCTCTCGCTACCATTGCCAACCGCTAACTAGCCTTTTTTTTTCGGGTGATCTTTCCTTTCCGTTATGTTTTTCTGTTGATTCTTGTTATGAGGAGTTTATCATGATAATAGTACTTAGAATGTTCTATCTGATTTCATATTTGTAAATTGTGTGCTTTTTGATGTTCTTCTGTTAGTCTTTTTCTTGGAATACAAATAACTTTATTTTGCAGAAAATGTTGCTTCGGGTGGTATTCTAGCTGCAATCAATTAAATCCATAATCTTTTTTAAGAAACAAAGTGTTACGGACAAATTAAGTTGCAAATTAATGGTGAGTTTGGGAGCAGCATGTTATTATAGTCCAAACGCGATTCTGACAGATTGGTTGGCAAACAAACTTGTGTTCTGTCGCTTAGAGATCAACGCAAAAAAAAAAAAAAAAAAAAAAAAGTGTTACTGCACAAACTTGTTCTTCGTTAGATAGTAATCAAAATCAAAAATCTAATTTACCCATGGGCTGTATTTTACGGTCTGTAAAAAAAAAAAAAAAATGTTGCTGCACAAACTTGTGTAAATTGCAAGCTAGGTTTGGATGTTAACTTTGCTGTCTTGGTTCATTCGTGTTGTGTGATATAAGCAGGATACTAAAATGTGAATTGAGCATGAATTCTGATGATTTATAAACGATACTTATATTGTTGCGGAGATTAGATTATTGTCGGTTGGTTATATCGTGTGATCTTGTCCTTTTGTTGATAGACAAAAACTTGTGTGAGACTTTTACACATGATACGGATCTCGTTGAGAGAGTAAATGGTTTACCCCCTTATGGGGCGGCGGGGCAAGCCCATTTCCTCTCTCATCGAGACCCGTCTCATGTATGAGATCGTAACACAAGACTTCCTCTTGTTTGATATAGCAATACAGTAAAACAACCACTTATAATATCTGGTAGCCAAACATACATTGGACTCACTTTTGAAAATTATGAGCAATGCTAGAATTACATAATAAAAAAAATAAAAAAAAAAAAATTCAGGTTACAAAATGATTTGTCAATTATTGATTGGATACTCAACTAATGAATGAATATTGATTCATACGACACAACATCTAAAAAAACATTGTCAAATCATTTTGTAATTAATATTCCCACCGTCCCAGAAAGATAGTCCACCTTTTTTTGTTGTTACTACGAGGGAACTTTGAGCAGTTATAAATGCTACTTATAATTATGTTAATGTGAATCTAAAAATTGATATCAACAGTATTTATAATGGGTATCAAGAACAATTTCATTTGAATAATTAAAAGTATCTTTAATTATTACTTACAGTTCTTTCGTAAAATCCATGAAAAATTGGGGGGACTATCATTCTGGGACATCGGGAGTATTCCGGAACACTCTTAAGTATTACTCGAAAATTAATAGTCGAACAGAACACATACTGAAACAGTTGCTAGAATTCATCAAATTAGTTATGATTGCTGTTTCACTTCATTTTTTAAAAAAAAAAAAAAGAAAAAGAAAAAGAAAAAGAGAGTAAAACATCACACTCACACAAACACACACACACACACCCACCCAAAAGAGAGGAGAGAGAGAGAGAGAGAGAGAGGAGAGAGAGAGAGAGAGGATAAGTTGACAATGTGAACAAGAGAAGATGTTTCTTTTCTGAGTTCTAATTGTTTCATTTTAACTACTGAATGAGATCAAGCAAAACAGCCACACACAAGATTATGCAAGCTGCCAGCATATTCTGTTTACTTCCCTAACAAAAAAGCTAAAAAAGAATAAAATTAAGGATGAAAAGTAAAATTTATGACCTAAATCTCACGGAGCTCATCCCAAATTGTCACATTAGCTTTGGCATTCCTTTCTCCTATAGTTCATCCTGCAAGTGAAAATCAGCATAAGAGACGGGAAATGACAATTGGTAGAAAAAGAGTAGTTGAAGAAAATGTGCCGGAAGTAACTTGTATTGATTGATTACCTTTACGTCATCATCCTCTTCTTTCATTGGCACCGTTATCTTCCTTGTCAGAGTAGGCATCATCTCCTTCTGCATCTCCGGCTTCACCTTCATCTTCGCCGTCAGAATCAGCTGGATCTTCCTTTGATTCCTGAGAAGAGGAACATGTTTATTTAGAGTTAAAGACATAGGATGAGAAAAAAGCTAGATCATAGTTATTAAAGGCACCAAGGCGCAAAAGGTGTGCCCAGAGCCTAGGCGCGCTTTGATAACTATGGTGTGTCCCATAGTGTTATTAAAGGCCCAATGCGCAAAAGGTGTGCCCGGAGCCTAGGCGCGTGGCGGGCTTTTGATAACTATGAGCTAGATAAATTAAAACTTACAAATTAAAAACAATAAAGAAACAATTTTTAAAGAAATACCTCTGCTTCTCGTTTCTTTTCAGCCTCCTCAAAAGCTGCCTTCTCAGCCTGCAAAAAGTACAAGATCTCAATCATCAAGGACGGAAATTATGTCAAAAATAGAGCAAGTATTTATTGTGGAAGAAAGTAGCATACATCTTTTTGTTTGCCCCATGTTTCTTCTGCCAACTTCTTGGCGTATTCGGCATCATCAGTGATCAAGATGTTGTCGAACAGGGTACCAGATTTCACCTGAAATGACACATACCTTACTTTCTTAGTATTGTTTCAAATGAGTAGGAGCGGCATCATTTAATAAATGCACAAACAAAAGATTACCTGCCACAATTCTATGCCAACATACTTCAACTTGGGGAAAACATAAAGTTCTGGGTCATCCTTGAACTCTGCAAATGAATAATATCAATATTAGAAGTTAAAGGGAGTGATTATAATGATGGATGCAAAGATTAAAAAGATAGGAGTTAAGCACCTATTTGGTCCTTAACCTATTGAGTGTTTTCCCTTTGGTCCTTAACCTATTTTGGTTTTCCTTTGGTCCTTGATGTAACTAGTTGCAGGATAAAGTGGTCCTTAACCTATTTTAGTTTTCCTTTTGGTCCTTGATGTACCTATTTGCCGGACAAAGTGGTCCTTAAAATCGTCGACATGGCTTGTTGACCGAAAGGAAAACCAAAATAGGTCAAGGACCACTTTGTCCTGCAAATAGGTACATCAAGGACCAAAAGGAAAACTAAAATAGGTTAAGGACCACTTTATCCTGCACCTAGGTACATCAAGGACCAAAAAGGAAAACTAAATAGATCAAAAGGAAAACAAATCAATAGGTTAAGGACTAAATAGGTGTTTAACTCTAAAAAGATAGTGTAAACAGACCTGGGTTGTCAATCAATGGTGCCTTCCACTTTCCTTTGTAGTTGGGGTTCTTGATTTTCTGTTAATATTGTTAAGTAGGATGAAGCATGTTTCTTGGATAAACAATCGTAACTTGAACTTGAAAATACAAACCTTTGGTGTCCATGGGCCCTTGTAATCTGGGTTAACCATAGTCGGGGCTGTCCACTCACCATCTTCCTCCTCATCCCAGTCTTCTGGCTGTAATTGTAACACATCATAATCAGTAATGTCGTACTAACAGAAAGTTCTCAGACAGAAGAACAGAACATGAAATAGGTACCTTCTTGGCATCGGGGTCTGAGATCTCCTTTGGGATGTCATCATAACCCTGTCAAAGGAAGATAATTATAAGCTTACAAGTTAATTCACTTAGAAATTAAAAAAAAAAAAAAAATGGAAAAAACAACAAGATAAAGATCTAAAATAATTACATCAGGCTTCTTATCTTCAGGATCAGGAATGTATTCCTTCTCATCCCAATCTTCAGGCTGTCATCAAATTTAAATTAGAACAATTTCAAATCAAAACACAAACAAAACTAATAAAATGTCGAACTTAAACCAGTTTTTACCTTTTTGGCCTCTGGGTCCTTAATTTGCTTTGTGGAGAAGATCCCAATCAGCATACAAACTACCGGTCTGTTTCTCCTCATTGTCAATGAGGATGCTGTAGGTGGCATCAGGACGGAGAATGAATGTGTATACATGTGTAAGCTGGTCTGTCTCGCAAGGTACAATCCTTCTTGATCAATTTATTTGTACCTTATAGGTAAGAATTGCATGACTTTCTTGGTGCTATACCCACAGATATCTGGTCCAAACATGATACTGCAAGCAACCATGATTCTAACATC